>CAEGAG010181165.1:0-82007 GCA_903067065.1 Brachyrhaphis terrabensis
GTCTGTCTGTCTGTCTGTCTGTCTGTCTGTCTGTCTGTCTGTCTGTCTGTCTGTCTGTCTGTCTGTCTGTCTGTCTGACTGACTGATAGCTAGATAAGTAGCTATCTAATGACAAATTACTTTCCACAGGACAAACATTGTTTGGGAAAACACAAATCTGTTATTTCAGGAAGATGTGGCAAGAGGAAAGTCATTATTGAACATTTCAGTAGAAATATTCAATAAAGAAAATGGTGGTAGCATAATGTGCTTTTCTTAATCAGGGAAGGTGTTCAGAGTAGGTGAGAGGACGGATAAATACAGGTCAGTCATAAGACCTGTAAGAATCTACAACAATAATAATAATAATAATAATAATAGGGTCTAGAATGAAAGTTCACCTTCTAGCAGGATGATGGCCCTGAATCTTAAGCCGGACGTCACACATGTTGTAGTGGCCCAGCAAACCTCAGACCTTAATCTAATTGGGAATTTGTGGCTTAAACCCAGAAACAGTTGTTCACAGACGCTCTCCGTCCAGTCTGACCAAGCTTAAGATGCGTTAGTGTTGGAAATAAGAACGGACAAAAATATACTTGTGCAGAAAAACGGTTGAGAATAACTCCCAAAAGCCTCTATCTCTGAAAACCGATGTGTGAGTCACGGCGTAGCATCTAGGAAAGATGGCAGCTCAGTGTCAGATCCCCTCTCTAACGCTCACTCATGCCACGGGACTGGAAAACGACTGCATGACGACGCCCGCTGAGAGTTTCTCCACACCTTTGTGCAAAGAACAACTTATAAGAAGGACCTAATTAGCCGGTGCCAAAGTCCACCCTTATCTGGACAGGCCCTCTCTGCTGGCCAAGCGAAGCCATATTTCACGTCAAAATGAGTGGCTGACATTTTCCAAACAATTCTCCCCCAGGTTCATGTGTGGCCTTGTCGCTGTGGGGATGTGAAAGAATAAAAAAGAAAACACGACAACTTTGGTTAATCATTCCACATCGTCTAGGATCCAGCCCTTTCTTTGACAGATAAATATATAGCCAACGGAACAAACAAAAAAAGAGTCACAGTGATGGAAAATGGTTTTTTTTCCTCGTGTTGCTTTGCCTCCCTCTAAAACCGGATTCTTCCGAGCCGAGTCTCTTCACAGTCGATAACAAGACGCAAACCTCCAGATATATCAAAGCACAAGCCTCCATATCAAAAGAAAACTATAAATACAATCATTAGACTGATGATTATATGTTAACACGTACAGTGAAGGAGTATGCTTGTGCATGCACGTGCGTGAGTGAACGTGAAGGTTAAGTGCTTGATTAAAAGAGTGTGTCAAACGTTGTACATAAGAAGGGTGGAGACTCCAGACATTGTGGAGACAGAGGTTATAAACTTGGCAAAGCATTCTCTCACGAAACTCCATTGTTAGGCCACTTTTATATTTCAGATGACTAATGTTTCATGATCTGTCAGGACTCACAGTAGGCGTTAGATTTATTGTGCGTCTCGGTGGCTTGAGCTGAATTCGTTGAATTGGTAGGTTTGGGTCCCCAAATGGGGAGTTTGCTGTTTGGAGCTGATTGGGATTTTTTTTAATGCTTTTATGTAACGGTGAAAAATCATTTATAGGATCTTCCTGATGTCCACATTTACTCAAACACTTGATATTTCTTCAAGTTTTTTTCTTTTTAAAATCACAAACTTCCACGTGTTTTATTGAGATTTTACGCGATAGACTGCCAAAGAGTAGTGACTTGTGATGTGGAAAAGGCAAATTGTTTTTTTTCACCAACTTAAATTAAATCAGGATAAACTTCTCTAATTTTAGATCACATAGAATAACCTAAATTTCTTCTATTTCCTACATTCACAAAAGATTAAGTAAGAATAGAATATGTCACAGATTTAGTTATTTAATCTGATGTTTACATACTTAACAACATGGGAAATCCCAGATGATGATGTAACGGCTTTGCAAACGTCTGATAGTAATAATAATTCAACACTTTTGTTGCCATCCACCAATTTGTTAACATGAAAACTAAGTGATATCCAATTCAATTATTGTCCTGGAAAACAACAACAATATTAACAATAATATTTATTTTAAAAAGTAAAAAAGAAAAACTTTTCTCCTGTCTTTACACCAAAATGACAAATAATTGGTTACTGTCACAATTTAACTCAAGTCAATTTCGCATTCCTGAAGAGCTTAAATTTAATTGAATGTTTGGGTTTCCATCCTGAAAAAAAAAAAAAAGAAAGCCTGACAGACTGAACTAAATAGTCTATTCTTAGGAAATTCCTAACAACAAGAACATTAAGTCTGAGAAGGAGTGAAGAAAAACAAGTGGTTTAAAAACTCCTAAAGTGAACAGGTTACTGGAAACAAAGAACAGGTGAGAGATGTGGCCAGCTGAGAAAACAGACTGGAATAGCTGAAAATAACAGGTTACCGAAAAGATTTTAGAAAAAAAAAAAAAATCCTGCTATTCTGATGAGATTGCAGAGAGCACCAATGAAACCTCTTTTTTTTAAATTTTTTTTTATCATTCCCCATCACAACTGTTCAAGCGTTCAGCATCTGAGGGTTTTCCTATAAAACAGTTTCAGTTTCTTTCACCTTGTTACATTTAACTACGCAGAAAATAAATGTTTGACCCTCATTTAATGTCTTCTGATAACAGTCAGGGCTCTTTGATTGTGTCATAGTGAAAACTTTTATGAAGTTGAAGAAAGACAGCAGAGAGAGTTAGTCACAAATGGGATTTGGTTGACAAAAAATATTGACATCTGTTTTTTAAGATGATTAGTCATCAGGGTTTGTCGAACAGACAACAGATTGGTTAAAAGTCGAACGCTTTTAAAAAGGACTCATGATTCATTCTGCTGAAAGTTCTGCTTTTGGGATCTGAGACAAGCGATCGAGCCGCAGCTGACAACAGAAGTCTGGACTTTTAAAATGCTAGACTGAATACTTTTATTTATGTGTTTAGTTATTAGAAAACGCGTTCATCTTTACTGGCTTATGTCGATTAATTCATTTTTACACAACCTTGTTTTCTAGAAGAACATGCTGTTAGCTGGGGTTATGAACTATGTAATTATATATTTTTTAATGCTTTGTTCAGTGGAAAAACTAGTGAGTTAGAATATAGAGATGCTCTCCTTGGTTTCGCATGTCAATTCTTGTCTTTCTGAACTAAGAATCCTTTAAATAAAACAGGAATTTTCTGAACTTTAACTCATCTTTCATCCTTTTCTGCCCTCTTGTCTTCATTTTGGTGAACATGATGTTCAACCCTCGCTTTTCTAAATCAAGATTTTTTGTTTTTTCCACATATTTGGGATCCTGAGATTAAGAAAGAATACCAATTATAAAGGAATTAACTCTATAATAAAGTTTAAGCATAAAAGATTAGCTCTTGACAGTTTTATGAATTAAGTGTACATGTGGTAGATATTCTTAAAGCAGGATTTTTAATGTTTGGGTCTATTTGTAGAAAGTCAAAGTTTCAGTATCTTAACGTGTTTGCTTCTTACTCCCATACAGACTTGGTTTCTGACAGTGACACGGTCTCTCAGTCTCCCGTCTGCTTGTTTTACTGTGAAAACCAACAGCAACCAACATCGACGCTGCAGCGTCCCCAAACCGGGACGAGGCGATTAAAGCCAGAGCTGCAGATCAATAAGGCTTGTTGTTACAGGTCTGCGTGCTGCTGCTGTCGCTTCGCCTGGAGGTGACCTCCTCTGATCCGACTTCTCCTGTTTGCCGGTTCTTCTCAGAAGCTGTTTGTGGTTGTTTGAACCCCAGAGACGAGCTGCCGGTCGGCTCCTCTGATCTTTTCATTGTGTAACTTCACCACAGGCCGCCCAGTTCTGTACAAATCATTGTGATTCTTGCTTTCAGGCATGGGAGAGTCTGCTTCAGTCCTCACCACCTCTCTCTCTCTGTCTCTCTCTCTCTCTCTCACACACACTTTCTCTACCACTCTCTGTTGGGGGCATGGAATAATATTTCCTTTGAAAGCTTCTTCAGCTTTGAAGGTGGAAAAACAAGACATTATTATTATTATTATTACTATTATTATTATTTTTTATTTATTTTTTGCCAAACTGCCTTTCTTTTCTGGAGGTTAAGTTATCTCCAGTTTCTAGGAGCTTCGCTGGACAGTCTGTTATTGAGCATGTCATCAATAAGGCAGGAATATAATCCAGTTACAGTCTCACTGTAATGCTCAGGCCAGTTATAATCAGTTTAACCTCAGTCGGGATCAATAAACTGACTGGGAGAAAAGAAGAGGAAATTAGGATTTGCCGCCCTCTGCCGGTCTACTCTCACATTACATACAACCATTTGCTTCAGCTCTACAGCTTTGTGAGCAAACCAGTTGCTACCAAAGCTGTGATTTAACCCTGGAAACCTTTAAATATATAGATCAAAAACGACCTTGTGAGGTTGTTTTCATGCAATATCTTAAAGACAAAGTTGCTATTATTTCATATTTCAGCTATTTATCTGAAAATGTGTTGCTGGCATTACATCATGTCAATATTTTATCTGACCTCTCATGGATTTTTCAAAAGTTAGTATTTGGTGTTTTTATTCCAAGCTTCCATAAGTATTAATATTAATACTATTTTTTAAACTTAGCTGCCTTTTAGTATATATAAAAGATTAAAACAAATCATCACAATGAACGTATTATCACTCTATTCATAATTAGACATACAAGGTGAGGATAAGATATAGTGGCATAGGTTTTATCATCTAAAAGTCTGTTGATTTAGAAAGGCATTCTTTGTCTTTGTTGTCCTCAAAATGCCAAATGTTTTCTCAGTTTGTAAAAAGCATCAGTTTTTAGTCATTTCAAATGCCTTCTATTTACCTAAGAGACAAGGTCAACAGAAGAGGAGGGGCTGCTGAAATATCCAATAAATGGCTGTTAAATAGAATGAGCAGCATACGAAGACCTAAAGTGATTTTCTACAATACTGGATATAACCCAGAAAACATGAAGAGTGCATGTTTTTCATGTACACTGGCTGCAATACAAAGAAGCCCCATTATGAAGCAAAACGTAAAAAGCCGCATCTTTTCTGGAACATGGTGAATAGGAGGGTCACTTGATGCTGCTCCGCTCTCTTTTTGCAGCTGGAGGTGATAATATTTTATCTAAAAGAAAAGAACTTCAAAAACTGCCCTTTTTCCACCCTTTGAAAATGTTGCCAAGCAACCATGGTTTACAAAGCCCCCTGTTAATAATATATGTTTTGAGAGGAGTAATAAAAGCAGAATAAAAAAATAAATAAATCCCACGCTAAGTTCAGTAACATCCACAATGACTGCAGATTAGGCACCTATTTTATTTTATTTTTCTATCCAGCAGCTTCATATTTACTGCTCAGCATTGGTGCAACTTTTACTTGGACTGAGGGGGAAAAAAAAACCTTTATGTCTTCTTAAAGGCTTTCTAGCATTCACTCCAGTCTGTTGGTAAAAATAAACAAAGCATCCATGATTTTTATTTTGCATGTTGAAAAGGTATAGTATAATAATCAGTCGGTTCACATTGTGATTTTTGTATTTGGGAGCCGAGTACATGGACGCCAAAGAAACGGACAGTTCAAAAGTGAAAAACGCTTTGGTGTTTAGTTGCTTCCACTAGCTTTTTTTTCTTTTTACTGTTTTAACAAACTGTACAGTTTCAGGCAGTGTTTGCCAAAGACAGGATGTGTAGATGGTTAAGCCCTAATTAGGGGTTTTAAGGTATCCATGTGTCAAATTTTTAAAGATTTGTAATAGAAAAGATTTTTGAGAAGAGGTGAAAATGTTGAGGACAGCAGCCATATATATCCAGGGCCTTGTATAATTCCCCTAAACTTAAGTCTTTTTTTTTTAATTACAACCACAAACTTCAATACGTTTTGTGAGATGAAACCAATATGAATTACTTCATAATTGTAAGGTTTGTTTTCATTTTTTGTACATATTAAACAGAACATTGGTGAACAAAGCATCAGGAAGAGCAAGGAACACAGCAGACATGCCAAGGATAAAGGTGTGGAGACGTTTAATGCAGGGTTAGTTTATAAAACAGTTGCAAAAGCTTTGAACATCTCATGGACCAACATTTAATTCATCATCTGGACATGGGAGCGGATTGCACAATTGGTGCTAAAAACAAACAAACAAACAAAAAACTTGACTATCCACCTAAATCCAGTACTTCAGTGTCAGTGCTCTGTCCAGCATCCTGTGTGGTTTAGATGCTTCTCTGGTTAAACTTACCTGAATCGAATGACCTCTGGAGAACTCTATGACATGCTGAGACGGTATTTCAGACATTTGCTTTGTTGGAACAGGGACACGTCTATTCATTACACTTTGCCCTGGTGAAAACTGACAGTCAGGGCAAGGAGAGTGTGGGTCAGAAAAGCAACCAAGACACACAGCTGTGAATGGAGGAGAATGGAGCTAAATGTAGAGCAATTCTGGAATAAAGTGCAGTAAAGCCTTAACTATGGAGATGGAGATGGGGGGGGGGGTGAGTTTTACCTTCCAACAGATCAGTGTGTCAGAATTGACCACTCAAAGTCTAGAACTAAATCTGATAAAGAATCTGCTTAACATAAGTCTTCACAGATGCTTCTCCATCCAATACGACAGTCACAGCATCTTTTTTTTTCAGAGGTGTAGACTCAATGGGGATGAATTAAAATGCAGGCCACACTTTCCAGATATATTTTTTATATTCTTCCTTCCGCTTCCCAGTTATGCACCATTATGAGTTGGTCCGTCACATGATACCGTTGTAAAACACACTAAGGTTTGTGGCTGCAATGTGTCAAGTTGTGAAGTTCAAGATGTGCAAGTACTTTTGCAAACTTTTCTTTGATCCTTTTAATATGCAGACTGAGGGGGTACCGAACATTTTAGCTTCGTGTCATATCGCCTTTTTTTTTTTTTTGCAATTGAGTGAAAACATTTGCCTACCCTCAAAAAAGTGAAACATGGCAGTTGTTCACATTATGTTAATATTTCATTTCAAGTTAACACATAAAAATTGTGTTTGTTGTGTTTAACTAATTAATTCTAGTAAAGATAACATAATTTTGTCACATGTTAACCTAAAGAAATAATTCTATTTTGTGTGAACACAACAACATTAAGTGAATTAGCACACCAATACCTCTCTTGGCCATAAGGGGGCAGTAATGCAACAATAAAATTGCACGAACAGAAAAAACAGTTTAAACCGGATTAGTCTGGATGTTCATAAACAGTGTTAGTTGGTGGCAGTCCCAAACATTCATTTACAAAGTTCAGCGGTTCACACGCACAAGACTAACAACAGCTATGATCTGGATTAGTGAAAGGATAAAAAGAAATCACAATCTTCAGTCTGAGAGACGGCGTGATTATGAACATGAAACCAAAAGGCCGTCCCTTCTGTTGTAGATCTACTCTTTCATTTTCACCCTATAATCATTTGTGTATTTTCACATATATATTATTCATTCTCTACCTATATTTACAGATCTCACCCACACCATCAATGTATATTTGACAGTTTTTCCCCCCCCCAAAATTAAAAACATCTTACTAGCTTCAGAGCATTCAAAGTGCAAGACTGTGATGGGGGTGATGGAGGGGGGGAGATGAATGAGTGAATCACTCAACGAATGCCGTCGTATCACTGTAACATCATGTATTCACACACCGAACCATGCTGACACAATACTTTTCACACATATAAAATTCTTCATAATGTTTTCCCAGCATAACAACAGGAATGAAGCCCCACCATGTTCAGCCAAGCTGAGTGAGTCATTCTTCAGACGGCAATATGGCGCAGTTTGAGTTCAGACGAGGAAAAGGTGGCTTCTCTACAGAGACTAATGCCACACTGAGACATACTACTTAAAAAAAAATCCTCTTCTATCTCATGAAATCCCTTTGTAACACAAGTTGCCGTCTTACTTGTATAATTTTGTTGCGTCACATCAAAGTCAAACCACGACTATCGTCATCTTAACCTGATTGCCTCTAGACCCGTTTTTGCCCCCTGCTTCCACAGTGAATCTGGCCAAATGTTACTATCTGAACGGAGCCCTGAACAGCGGCCAAGTCTGTACTCACTGCCTGGCAACGCCGGAGCGCTCGGACGTTTTCCGCCCTCTGAAACTCAGTTATACCGAAGCAGGAGGAGGGAAGGACTCCTGCCAAAAACAATGGGACCGGCAATTAAATGCTTAGTTGGATGTAAACAGTGTAATGAAGTTATGAGTTAAAAAAAGTAATTAAGAAGAAATTAATGTAATGAAGAATGTGTATATATATATATATATATATATATATATATATATATATATAATCTAACAGATCAATTACTTTAATTAATCAGTTAATCTCCTAAAACAAACCACACAGAGCCTTCCAAAAGTATTCACACCACTTGAACTGTTTCACATTATGTCACATTACAATCCCAAAACTCCAAACTGGGATTAAACAAACCAACACAAAGTAGTGTGTAAGGAAAGGAAGAAAAATGATGCATAGCTTTCAGTTTTCTTAAAAAAACAACAAAAACCTAAATTGTGTGGCATTCTTTTGAATGCAGCCTGACTTTTGCAATCTTTGCAGCGACAGACAATCTTAGCCACTTCCTCTCTGCCAAACAGCTCAAGCTCAGTCGGGTTGGACAGAGAGGATTTAGGTACGGACGTTGACAGGAAGTTGTTCTGAGCTAAAATTGTTCCATCGCGTCTCCGGTTTGCCGGAAGGTGGACCCCTGCCACAGTCTTAAGACTTTTGCAGCCTCTTAACAGGTTTCCTTCCAGGTCTGCTCCGTATTTACCTCCATCCATCTGGAAAACTTTCTTTGTCTCTACTGAAGATAAGCACCCACGTAGCATGTCGCCGTCTAAGAAAAAGTTCAAGTAATATGAATGCTTTTGCAAAACCCTGTATGGATGTAATTTATGTTTTTTTGCCGTTACAGTTAGAGAATAAAAAAACAAACAAACAAAAAAAAAAAAACTACAGTTCCAGAGAGAACTTTATGGCTTTCTTGTCAGGATTTTTCTGATGCGGGCAGTTGTGATGGGCAGATGGACACGGCCCCGTATGAGGCATCCCTTTTTTACTGATGATGCACCCCTAGCGAACATGGTGTGCAACGGAACGACACATTTGGGTCACAGGTGTCACACGCTTCAATCCTCAGGCTTGACATCAGACACACAAATGGCAGTTCTACTTACTGAACACATACACACACACACACCTCCACACACACACACACTATTACTTCACAGCTCGCCTGGAGCTAAAATCTTTTCCACACTTAACAACACAAATGTCACAATCTACATTCTCAATGCATGCAGTGTCGTGTTTACTCGGACATTGTTACAAGGTGCCAGGTGTGTTTTTAGTTGTTTTTATTTTAATTATTATTATTTTTTTAAAGATATTTTCAGTTTAATTCAGGCTTATTAAATTGTTAATTGTTAAACTCTTTGATAAGACTAAAAACTTTAAGGTGACATCATTTATGAGTGAAATCCAACCCATTTTGTTGTTTCTTGTTTCATCTCTGCTTCTGCTGACTGATATCTGCTGACGCCAGAGGTGTGTGGCTAACAGTAGCAGATGAAGCAGGGGGGAGCTACCCCAGGTGGTTATTAATAATGTATACAGTGCAGTTGTGTGTTAGTGAATATATACAGGGGAAGAAATGAACAACTACAGGAAGAGAGAGACAGGAGCTTGGCACACTGACACAGACCCAGGAGGTCTGTACAACCAAGTGGAAATTAACACGTGGGAGAGATTGTATTTCTGTCTTCATCCTCCGCCTCCTCCTCCTCCTCCTCTTTCTTCTCACTGTGTGGGGGAACAGTCGTCCAGATCCAGTAGCTCCCTGACCAGTCTCTCTCCAAACTGCGCTCGGCTGTAGCGCTTGACGGCGTAGGCGTCGGACATCTTGTAAAGGATGTACGCGTTATTGATGGCGATGCTGATGCTCAACCAGAATACCTGCTGCCAAGTCTTGTTGGGCTTATGGAAGATAAAATATCTATAAGAAAGAAACAACAAAAAAAAAAGACGTGTGAGACCTGTGGTGCTCATGCAGCAGCACTTGTTGGTCCCCTTTCAGGCCAGCTTATATGGGAAATAGAATGTGCTACAGTGCTACAGAAGCTGGAGTACCCGGAGAAAACCCACGCATGCACAGGGAGAACATGCAGACCCCAATCTAGCCCAGGACCTTCTTGCTGCAAGGCAACGGTGCTACCAACTACGCTACTGTGCAGCCCTTCTCAGTAATCAATAGAAACATTTTTATTACAGCAAAAAAAAACACAAAAAAACCCCTTATATAATAGCTGGCTGGATGTTTCTACTGATATTTTGACTATTCAACCTTAGCAATGAGCTCAAAGTCTTTGCTCAAAGCAATCTTCTGCTCCCTCCTCTGATTCTCAATTACTTTCAAGTAAGAATTATTTCAGAAAATTCCAGTCAGTAGAAACGTTCTGGTAAAGTTACAATATTAATTTAAATTTCAACCTGCCAAGTATAGGAATAGCTTGCTAGCTATAGTCTAGCCAGTACTGAGTACCTGGAGAGAACCTACACATACTCAGGGAGAACATGCGAGGCCCATGCAGAGGCACCGTTAGGTCTGCACATACTTGCTGTACTTGTCGTCGTATTTGCAGATGTAGCTGAGATGTGCCGCAAAGGCTTCGACGGCAAGGGGGCACGGGATTTCTCCACTTTTCCTCTTAATAATCACTCCTGCCAAAGAAAAATTTCACACAACAAATAGCTGAGAGTTAGCATAGAGAACAGGAGGAAGAAATAAATCCATGTAAACATACCTGCCACCATTTTCGCATTATTTTGTTACACATTTTCATTTTGCTCAATCACGGAAGTTAAAACGTGATACTATTACCACAGATATCAATCAACTGTGGTGATGATGCTTCAAAAGAAATGGAAGGATTAGAGGCTATTTTGCTATCAATGCCAGATTTCAAAGCATTCCCACACAGACTCCCACACACACGTACAGGCCAAAGGAAATCAATACTAGATAGTAACCGTTTAACTGATCTGCTTCCTCACTCACTTCCACACTCCTCCAGCACAGAGCATGAACACGGCTGGATTTAAAACTTAACAAAGTGGATTAGACAGTATGAGGGTGTTTATGCAATATCATGATCCTCTCGGCGCCTAAAAAAGGATTATTGTGGATTAGAAGCTCTCATTGTTTCTCAATGTCAGGAATGCTTGATATTGTTGGGGGGGGAATCTACTGATGGAAAACTCGCATCACAGAACAATGTTGAATTTTATTTCACCTAATCAGAAGACAGTTTTCCTTTCATGCAGCAATGCAAATTGTGTGTTAGAAACAGATATTTCAACCTAAAGCTGTTTAACAGGACACATTGAAGAAGATCTTATTTACTTATTCACCTTCTTTTGTTGGTGAGTAGGCATTGGTAATGAACCTGAAGTGTCCCTTATTGTACCAGCTGATCAGAGACATGCTGCCCTTCATCATCACGCGTGACTGGCCGCGCTGTGCCGGCGTGGAGCTGCAGACCAGCATGCTTTGGGGCAAACCTGTGCAGTCACTCTTCCTGGTGCTCAGCAAACCACAGCAGTAGATATCTGAACAGAGAAGAGAGAAACATATATAGGGTTGATTTTTTTTTTTTTTTTTTTACGTTTATGTTTCAAAAGAAAACATTAAATGACTCATGGAGGCTGACACCCTCTTTGGATTTTTATATTTAAAAACCAAGTGCCACTTCCCCTTCCGTTTACAACAATGTGCTACTTGTGATGGTTTATAATATTCAATCTTAAGAAAATGCACAGATTGTTTTGGTAGCAGAGTGACAGAGTGTATAAAAGCTCAAGAGTGTGTGTGAGCACTTTTTCAAGGCTGGCTTCTCAGTTTGGATTTGGCAGAAATATCAATTTGATGAACGGCTAAATTACTAATTTACGAACCACGAAGAAAGCTTTTGTTCCTCAGATGAGAAAGAGGCAAAACAAGCATGTGGGCGGCCACCGCTTGTGTGTTAACGATTCACAAAACAGCTTCCGTCTCTGCTCACGAGCGTGCACGACTGCTGCAGAATAACGCCGAGCAATTAAGTCTGCTAAATTAAACACGCCAGATAAAACTGAGAGACAAAATTATTGGACAATGTGTTCAGCCAGCTCTATATCGTGGAGGGATGTTTATAGCTGCTGCTAATTATGATAACACAAAGTTGATCATATCTGGGGTCTTTTAGTCATTCTGGTGGAGGGACACTCAAGCTGAGTTTTGCCTAGCAGAGTGAATGTACTGTCACTTCACTTTCTCTGGTTTTTGTTTAGAATAAAGAAGCGCCGCCAGGATCTTTATTCTAACGTTTTGGTTCAGTCCCATTTTTAGAAATTTTAATTAACCTCAGCCAAGCAGTATGTCTTTTGCTTTGTGCTAAAAAGATGCCACTGGTAAGAAAACAAGAACTTGAAGAACTAACTAGGAGCAGAGCTATTTTATTTATTAGTAAAACTGAAGTCTACACACTGATTGGTTTCTCTTGGATTAAGTGGAAAGTCCTAATGAAACCCATTTTCTTTAGCGGGACAACATCTGGCGCCAGTTACTCTTGATCAGTGTTTCCCAACCCTGGTCCTCAAGGCACACTGACCTGCATGTTTTAGGTATTTCCTTGCTTCAGTCCAGCTGATTTCAATTGATGACTGATTAACAGGCGTTTGTTGAACTGCAGTCAATTGAATCAGGCACTTTAAAGCAGGGAAACCTCTAAAACATGTAGGGCAGTGTGTCTTGAGGACCAGGGTTGGGAAACACTGCTCTTAATAAATTAATTAGGCCCTGATTAATCAGACCAATTTTCCCTTGATCGGCTCCGATCTGTGCTGAAGCACACACTCTCGGCGCATTTATTCTACGGAGCATCGATTTGTTCTGTGATGTAAATCTTCAGAGATGGAAGTGCGGATGAGCAGTCTTTAGTTTTAATGTAATGGAGAAAATCCTGGACTTCCTTAATTTTCGGTTGAACTCCAAACTGCCTAGACCAAGGAAACCGCAGACCATTGTTTTCACTTTCATGTTTTAAAGTCCTCTAATAAAAAGAGGACTTTTCATTGGAAATCCGGTCAACAAGGCATCCCTGTTTAACGAGTGGATCAGTGAGAGAGTTAGTGGTGATGAGATGCTGTTTCTCTCTCAGTAAAAACTTTCTGCGGTCTTCAAAGTGAAGATCTGGAATCAGGGTAGGGGTGAGGGAAGAAACTATAGGTTTAGTTTGCTAAAATCAAAACAAACAGGAAAACACAATTTTGGGTTTAAAAGGTCACTGCAGTCAAAAAATGTTCATGTTTAATGGGTAAAGGCAGAAATATAATGAGAATCCAAGCTATGATCTTTTATGTTGCGTGGTTTTATCCTACACTAGTCTTGCCTATACTGTTTAGCCTGAGGACTATGCCATCAACCCCGCTTTAAAACAAAATAAATAAATCAAATTTGTAATGTACAAAGGCAAAAGTGGATAAGACAGTGAGTGAGATTACAATCTGTCCTCCAAAGCCAAAGAAGAGGAAGCTGTCTGCTTGGTTACCCTGCTTGCTGAATTCAGAGAAGAGGCCGAGGCTCGTGATGGACGGCCCCGTGAAGATGATGGCGTTCTTGCCGGAGATGTTCTGGCAGAGCTGCTTGGCCACGAGGCTGTGGAGCTGGGGCTTGTTCTTCAAGGTGGCCAGTCCATCTGTGCCCTGTCCCTCCTTCAGATGGACGGAGATCTGCACAGTGGGCGGAAACCAGACGGAACGTCAGGTACAGAACGGCCAAACGCTGAGCTGATTTTAGCGAAATTCCCATATTGTTGCTTGTTTGTAGAAAGCCTTTTGCAAACAGGGCATTAAATCTGTACATCTTAAAAGTAATATAAACTCAGAATTGCAATCACTTATTAAAAAAAAGAAACAGTTTGCAAACAGTTTAGTTTTTCCGCTCTGCACTGAGTCAAATGACTTTAGTCTGATTATCCCAGATCTACATTAGCTATGGAGCCATTGAGCTGAGTAGAGAGAATCCCTAATTCTGTGAGGTGCCTGGATATTATTTTGTAGTGCAATAGACTAATGATTCACATCTTTTCTTTCCTTCTTTTGTTTTCCTGTCCCTGATTTAGATGAAGAATACATCAGTGGAGAATCAAGTTGGTGTGCAGAAAACTGGTAAAGGAGGATGTGCTTCTAAATGGCTGCAGTCGGTGTGAATGCTAATGTTTCTTCTCTGAAATGGACGAGTTAATGGAACGTAGCTTTAGTGTATAAAGCACAGCGCATAAAAGGTACTTTTATTTGAATAAAAGCACAAGAAATCTATGAATAAATCATTTATGTTGTTTAACTACTGCTTTCATGTAAAGCAAAAAATAAATTGTAAAAATAAAAGGTTTAATTTCAACGTATCGACACTTCTCTTTAAACTAAACCAACTCTGGCTTGTTTTCCAGGCTAACTAATGAAACACATGTTGTGTTTATAGTTAAAATGCTAAATTTAATCTATTTATGGGTTCTGTGTAGTAAATTTACAATGTAGTATTTTTGCACCTCTCTAATTGCTCCACACGTTTTGTTCTATTTGTTGGTCAGGTAGTTCTCAAATTAAAAAGTGCATAAATTTCTGAGTCCACAGCTAAAATATTCCAACATGGCTTCACTACACCTTTCAAGGTGGAAGTATCGGGCTATTGTCTTGAAGATGTGACACCAGACTCTTCCTTCTTTCTGCGGGCGTTTCCATCTCATAGATGATGAGCCTTGCTCTCATGTTTCACGTCTTTGTTTTGAAGATAGTCTGTGTGCTTACAGGGCAGAAACTCTTTACATTTTGCTGACCATAATATGAATCTCTCGATACATACAATAATTGTGCACACAGCACAGCTTTTGGGAGGGTTGGACCGATCCGACAGTTCTGCTCCTCGGTGTTACATAAGAGAAGAGCGTAGGAGCGAAGGGTTGCGTCGAGGGCAACGTTCTCAGTCAGCACAGCAGCTCTATCTGTGATTGTAAACTGAAGCCAGAAAATACTCCACTCCGTGGCATCAAAAAAGAAACTAACAACCAGCGTTTTAGCCCAGGAGCCATCTCTCACGCTTACATCGAATATTCAAAGTGAATTTTGCAGCTTGTGAACATCATTCCTACAAAGCTGTTTTCCTCAGACCAGTGCACACACAAGTAACGTGTGTTACTTGTGTGTAGCTCCACAGACAGATCTCTGTCTGCGGAGACAGAGATCTGATTCCGGATCAAAGCCACTCATCTCTTCATAAAAAGCCTTTCAGACTTCGGCCTGAGTGGAAACTTCACTCCCTTATTTATGAAGTCATTTTTGCCATCATGTTTCGAAGCAGAAAATTAAAACAGACCCACATCCTTCCTTTGCTTCTTTCGGAATGTCCTGCAGGTTTTATTTATTTTACTCTCAGCCGGCGCCTCTACCTGACAGATGAATCCGGTGGAGGTGCACTGCCGGACCCAGAGACTGAACTTCCTCTTCTTCCTCTTCCTCAGATCTCTTTCTGTGCAGGTGGTGATAAACACGGGGTCCTCATCTATCAGTGGCTCATGAAGAACCTGGAAGTGCACAGAGGATTCAGTAAATGTTAGCTTGTGTCAAAACATTTCCATGAAACTAAAACCAATGTCATTACAGACTTGAAGTTTGATTGGTAAATATTGATATTCTAGTTTCTAGCATATATTTACTCATAATAAGCAATATTTTCTTAATATCAAGCTTTTATGTATTAGTGAGATAATTAAGTACAAAAACACTTAAAATAAGAAAAATATTCTAACATAAACCCCTCTTGGTGAGAAAAATTATCTTGTCAGAAGTAAACAAGCATAAATTTCCTAAATTTAAGATTTTAAATTTAAATTTAGATTTTAATTTTAAATTTAAGATCTTACTAAGATTTCAGTTTTTGCAGTGCAGGCTGGAAGAAAAAAAAATGTCTTCAATCTGAAGAAATAAAAATAATGACTTAATTTTAAATTACATTTTTAATCTTTGGTGTTATAATATAATATATATATCTGATAACCCAGATGCAAAAACCTCCAGGATAATAATATTTTACAAATCAGAAGTCAAACTGACTACTGTGTTGTTTTGAAACCCCAACTAGAGCGATGTTAATGTTATGAAACACTGCGTCAAATCTAGAAAGTCTTAAAAAGTATGAAATTTTTATCAAGACGTGTTAAAGACGCCGTAGCGCAGAAGGTGCTAGTGGAGTAACAAGCTGGCTGTCAGTGTGGAAAACTAGACAGAGAGTACAGCCTTTTAAAGAGTAGTTTGTGTTTGAGTGGGATAATGATAAAAAAAATGTTTTCAGCAGAAAAATAAAACACCTTCTGGTTCGTAACTTTTGCTTTTTAATCACCACAGAGACTTTTTTCCCTACTGTTTATATGTATTAGATAATGTAGAAATTGGCGAAATTGCTAAACCTCATGACACTGAATATAACAGCTAATAACCATTGACTTTATTGTTGGTTGAATAGCTAAAGCTAAATTTTGCCTCTGATTTTTCACAAAACATTTTACAAAAACAAAACTGATTAGCTGTCGAATGACAACAATCCTTCCAGATTAACTTAAATAATTTTAGATAGAACTAATTCACAGCAATGTAATCTCATGTAATCACTTCACAAGACAAACAGATCCCATCTTCACCTATGTGCAATTATATAATATTAATCCAATTATTTACATTGTGTTGAATTCAATTAGATATAATCTAAATCAGTCGTCATGTTTTTGGATCGTAAGAGGAAGGCGGAGTACCCTGACAGAAACCATTTACACACAAAGAGAATATGCTAAACAGCAGAAGTTTAGGTTTAATGTCAGTTTAAAAAGGTGCCTTTTTATAAGGTGTGTGTAAATTTATGTTTCCTGCTGTTTCTCTGTTGTCTTTTCTGCATGCTGAAACTAACTAAAGCTGAAGGGAGCTGTGATTGGAAGCTCCGTTCTGCTCTGCCATCAGTACAAACAGGACATTTCTCAGTCAAATATGAGTTTATCGTTTCATGAAAAAATAATGAAGCTTTCTAGCCTCTCGCTGAATGACTCCATCCAAACCACAGATCTCCCCATGGGCTTAGAGTCCAACCCGTAATGACCTAAGGCTTTGTTTCAAACAAACAAGTCCTTAGTTAAATCTTTACTGCTCAGCCTCTGAAGAAACTACAAAAAAATAAATAAATAAATACAAATATATAAACACAATATTGTGTTTCTCTTTTTCTAAAACCCCCCAAAACCCTTACAATGGGTCCATGAGGAGACCATGAGAGTGAAAAGGTTAAAACTAACAACAAAATGAAGACAGGACAATAGAGTTAAGAAAAGTCTGTTTCTTCATTAAATGAGTAAACTATTGTTTAACAAAGCAACAGTTTCACTCTGTGCTTCTCTCGGTGTTTGCACCCACTCTGTCCCTGGCACAGTCAAGTATCAGATAAAATAAACTGTCCTGGGTACACACACAAATGCACACACTCCATGGCAGCCATCCTGCCCTCATTATTTCGATTTTGTACATTTTAGGTGCAAGCAGATTGAGATTGTAAAAAAATGACAAGTCAGATCTACTTGACAATCCAATAACTCCGCAATATTTAAACTGTTTCCTTTAAATTTGCAGAGCTGAATTGGATTTGGGTGTGACACGACAGAGGTTACGATATCCCCAAATGTATTTCTGGCGTAGTAGGGATGGATCATCTTTCATCAGTTACGCTGATCCGAGAGGCACTTAAGCTGCTCAAACTAAAAGCAAATGAATCAGCTAGTTTCCACTACTTCCATTACTTTTTTTTGATGCAGGCATGAAAATTGATGCTCTTGAAATATGATTATTTATTCCAAGAGGCTCTTCATGAGCAAATACTGAATATGAAGTACAGTATGTTGGTTATTAGCATTGGAGAAAGTAAAAGAAACCAAACTGCTTGTGATCATCCCTCCATGCAACCACTTGGAACGTATATAAGATATTTTTCTTCTTTAATTTCTTTATATCAACTGCACTTATATGCTGAATTGCAAACAGTCTGTTTTCTTTTCAATGTTCAATATATAAAAACGTCACGTATTTATGGAAGCTGTTGGTTGTAGTCAATTTTATTTGATTAATTTTATTTTATTTCTCGAAACATGGGGGTTTGAGATATTTGTGCCACACCTAATAGCTTCATTTGTTAAAAGAACGAGAAAATCGTGCTGCTAATAGCAACAGAAACAAGGCTTAGCAATTCATGCATTTGTACTCAGACTTGTTAAACTATCCACTACGTCCATGAGCTTCATATAGTAGTATGTCCTTTTTCCTTAAGACCTGCCTGCCATACACTCATGTTTTCCAACTTAAACTATAAAACAAGACTTTATAGTAAAGAACTGTTTAACCTTATCTGGATTTTGAAAAATGAAAACACTGATCCAGAGCCTTTTATTCAATGATTTGTCTCAGATGTTATCAGTGCTGCAAACTGTGCACAGGGTGTGATAGGAAGACCTCAGTCTGAGGTTACATGGCCACTTCTGCATCTGGTGTGCAAAATAAATCTCTACTGCAGTAAGAGGCAGCACACAGCTGAAGCTAGTAAGGTTCTGTTTTGTTTTTTTTTTCTAAAGTTGATCTATTTGTTTTTGGGTCAGAGTTTTGCATTTATCAGGTAAAAATCTGAAACGCTTATCCTTTATTGTGATGCTGCATGAAAAATAAGAGCACTTCTTCGACACAGTTCTTACTGCGACAGTAGCCGCCTGAATAAAAAAAAAAAAAAAACTTTTCTGTACATATATAAAATGACAATCCATATTCACATTCAAATTAAAAAATACTGTATTGATCCCAAAGGGAAATTCAGTGCTGTTGTAATTTATATTAATGCGAAATTCCAATAAATAAAACCACATGTGTGGGTTTTAGCTGAAATACATGAGTTGCTTTTGAAGGCCAGGCTTTTTGCCAGAAAGTGCAACCTCTGCTGTTTCATACCAAAAAGAATTACCGTCAAATATTACCAGGAATCTATCAACAGCGTCAAAAAGGTTTGACATTTTCACTTGAAGCAAAAGGAGTGCTTTCATGTCAGACATCACAAAAACAGGCCACATTTGCAAAAACCTGATCTGAATTTGATGGTGGATTTCTGATCTTTGGTTCTCTGAAGATTTGACCGGCAAACAGCTTTAAGAATTATACCTAACAGCAATTATTGATTATTTACATTAGACGCAGACTGTGTGAGTGTGAGGTAGCGATCACTGTAAAGCAGGGTCTTACTATTATCTACTATATAAGACAAATGAGACAATGCTGACATTTTAAATTGTCTTTAGTGTCTTATATAAGCGATTAGCATGATGAGTGTTAGTGACTGTAAACATCCATCCGTTCTTTAAAGAATGTAGATCCAGACAGTTTCAATGAGTACACCAACTTTACTTTTATAGTCCCAGATTTTTTTCTTATGCAAAAAAAAAAGAAAGAAAGCATATAAATAAAATAATAAAAAAAAACATAAATAAAACATGGACTAACTGATACTTCTTCTACAACAGTGCTGCTCATCAGTAGCTGAAAGTTTTGGACACATTTCCTGGCGACCCAAAATAGAAAGTAAAAATAGTTCTCTACTGACCCAGTTGGAAAAAGTGAGTCCAAACTGAAGCCAAAAAAATAAATTTTGGAGGAAAAGCCAGATAAAAAAAAAGAATAGCTTTCCTACATAATTAATATGTGGATGGTTTTCAGATTGAGGTTCACATTGCTTCAAGCAAAGCCCTTCCACTGTCTCATTTTAAATGGAAGTGGGACATTCCTTGCCTTAATCTAAAAGTTCACATATTTGCTCATAAAAGGTTAAACAGTATCTAAACTGCTGAGTTGGTAACAATCGGACTTAAACACTTCTACAACTACTGCTTTATATCTAAATATAACCTTATCTCCAATTTGACTTTGACTGCAGTTCAGAGAATTGGAACGTGTGTATAAACACAGTTGAAAACTTGCAACTTGGAGAACTAATTAGCATTATGCTCAACGTTAGCTGTCCAATAAGTTTCTCACTGACCCACAAAAGCAAAATGATTCTGTTAAATGACATTTCATTTAGCAGAATCATTTCTAAACATTTGCACTGTACTTTGGTTCCTCACATTATAGCAGATTGAAGAGTGTGTCTGAATAGAAACACCAGCAGATGATCTGACGACTTGCACTTACCTGTGTCTGCGAGGGCCTGAAGGTGCAGCTGAACGACTGCTGCAGCGAGTCCAGGAACGGCTGGATCTTGTAAAGGCCCTGATTGCTCCCCTGGGACGGGCGGAAAGCCACGATGTGAAAGTACTTGAGGATCTTCTCGAAGCGCGACTGGCTCATCTTCAGGGCGATGCTCCTGTTGCTGAAGAAGCCCGAGCTCCAGATGCTGAGCACCGACTCACAGCGGTGCACGCTGGTGGAGATGACGAAGCCCAGGAAGGCCTTCATCTCCTGAGCCGTGACGGGACACCAGCCTTCTTCGGAGCCGAAGCGCTCCTGAAACTTCTTGGCGTACATGTTTGTCTGGGTGACCATGTTTTGGATGCAGTTGTCTGGGACGAAGAGCTGGAAAAAGTCCAAGGCAGTGGCAGTGGCTGGCATCTTCTGAGCGGGTCCTGGAAGGAGACCGAAAGGAAATAAGCAAAATGTTGCAGCAAAAGAAACGACAGGAAATCTGACATAAGCTTATTATCGGGCACAGCTGTCAATCTCAGCTCTTGAAGTTCAGTAACAGTCTTTAGTTTGGTTCTTCTGCTCGATGAAACGTATCTGTTTTTGACACTTTGACAGGATAAAGTGAGCTGTCACTCTTTAAGCAGAGGAGAACAAAAGCAAAGTGCTTCTTGCTGACAAAGCACTTTGCTACTCGCCTCAAAAGTAGAGAAAAAACAGCATCAAAACATTTGTTTTTTTTTCATGAATGAACCGTGTCAGCTTTTCGTATGAATGTCAAAGGCCGTGGGGCGTGGCTGGAAAGTTAAGAAGACTTGACAGCCACCACACTGCGGCGAGCGTCGGAGTTTGTCGTTTCTCTGCTCGCGGAAGGTCTCAGTGTCTCGTTGCTTTATTGTTATGGCAGGAAATGAGTCAGAACCGCGTCCCCAAGTAGCTGAATCAGGCTTCTGACATCTGCCAATAAAGCTTTGGCTGATAAAAGATAGTGGTGCTGGAACAGGAGTATTTATAATTTAGTCAAGCAAACACACACAGCAAACAAACATGTCCACTGATTAGGTGATTTATAAAGAGAAGTGTGCTTGGAACGCTACAGCTGCGGTTAAATATAACCCTTATCTCAGAGAAAACAGATAAAATGTCCATTTAGACATAATGAGTAAAATAGCTTAGTTTAAGTAACATAAAAGGCGGCTAATTGTAGATTAGAAGATAAATGAATATAGTTCACAGTTCAAAAACTAGTTTAGTTTTTTACACTATTTGCCACAGTTCAAAGCAAAAACAGTAGAGACATTAAATAAGATATATTAAAATAAGTAAATGATTTCAGATTTGAATTGATAAATAATCACAGCCTTACCCGGCTCACATTTGAGTTTTGCTCTGGCTGTTGTATATTTCTTTTCAGCTTAAGGCTTTTAACGCTATAAACCACAGTCCCTCAGGGCTCAGTGTTGGGGACCAAATTGTTAGTTTTATATATTAAAGTATGCAAGTATCCAAGATTCTTAAACCAGTTATATTTGCACATGATAATAATATATTTTGATCATGTGGTGATTTACAATTACTACCTGAAACGGTTCAAATAAATAGAAAAAAAAAGGATCAATATAGAAATGGTTCAAATAAGACACAATTACAAATTCAATTTAATGGCGTTAAGAAGAAAAATACTCAACATATTCTTTACTATTCAATAATATTTCCATATTTAAGCTATTGTGCTGAAGTTTGGGAAAATAAACTACAGAAGAACCATCCATCGTCTATTCATTCCACAAAAAAAACCCTAACATAGACAACAACATCCACAACAAAAACCCAATACGGATCGTCACTTACCATGTTGGTTACAGAGATAACGCAAATTCACTGTTTTTAGAATCAAAAATGATGAGGATTTTATAGAATATAAAAAAAATGTTTCATTATATTTAAAGCTGAACACAATTTACTACCAGAAAACATCTAAAAGAAATGGGGAATTTCAACTTTCATCAGCTATGCACTGCAATGTATTTTGTTTACATACTAATAATATATAAAAACAGTGTTAAATCATTTTTCATAGTATGATGTGCTATGTAAGGGTGAAGCTTCAAGGTTAGGAGAAATAAATGTAACTATCAGCTGATACACTAACATCCTTTACCACTCTGTCTGGTTTTTACTGGCTCTTCTCAGTAAAAGATTTTCTCTGACCTTGTTGACTGCTTTGGAAAAACCAAAAAATTGGAAATTGAGCGGAGCAACGTCAAGCTCAATTGAACACCAATGTCTCATTATCTCTAAACAGCAGACAGCAACATTTCTCCTTGGATCGCTTCTCTGGCTTTCCGAATGGTTTGCATCAGCTGTGTTAACCTCTTAAGGTACAATTAAAGATAACACCATCGGGACGAGACGTTATATCGCTGCAGGCCTGGAGGAGGACAGGATGTGGACAAGAGAGAATCGGGAACAATCATGAGAAGATGTCTGCTGCAGAGGAGATTGCCAAAATAGGGGCAGGCTGGCTCAAAACCAAACTCATTTATAACCAACTAAACTTTAAAGCTTAATGTAAATCTAAGTGGGATGTAGAGGCACGTTTTCTATAAAGAACAAAACAAAAACATAGAGAAATGGCCTTGAAAATATTCAACCCCTTGTACTGTTTTCACATTTTACATGCTACAGCCGCAAACCTATGCAATTTATTTGGACTGTAATTCGCAGCATAAAGTAGGGAAAATATCAGAAAACAGATGTTTCCACCTTTTCTTCAGAAATCTGGTCTCCAATGAAGCACTGCCAGCTTGTTTTTAGTCTAACCTGCAAATATGCTGTTTGTTACCATTGTCTGATATTCGTCAACCAGGGATTGAAAATGTACATTTTCTAAATTATTTACTACCAAATCCACTCAAATCCCAGAATGAAGAAAATCCTACCTGCTGATCAGCTGATATTTTTATTCCAGTAGCTGGAGGACAAACATCTGCCTGGTAGAGAGCTTTTATATCCGGGGATTACACAGTCGGAGATTACATTTGCGGCGCATAAACCCTTCACCAAACTGAACATGGTTCAGGCTGAGCTGAGGAGCAAAGGCAAGAATTGAAAATTATTTTTTGCCTGTCATCGCTAAGAGGGTTTTCTAGAATAAACTAAGGTGGTCTGACTTTCATATTCAGAAAGCTATAAACAGAAAATGAGACAAATATTTAATGTGTTAATGTGATAAAATAAGCAAAGTCAGAGAAAAATATGAAAGGGGTTAAAATACTTTTTTTTTTTTACAGAATATCTTACTCTTATTATAAAAATGCTTTATTTCAATATAATACGTAATATTTAGAAAACTTTTGTTAAAAAGGAGCGCAATAAGCATTTAATATACTAAAAAAAGTGGAAAACTTCAAAGTTTACTTAAGAATGCAGCTATGATTTGTTCAGATTTCTTCATACCTAACTATAGATTTTCTCTTCATAATAGCCCATTGAAGTTGAAAAACCTTTATTATTATTTATGTCTCTGCATCAACATGTAGACAGAGTGACATTTAGAAGTACCAGGTCAAAACATTTAACTTGGCATATGGTGAGGAGGAGCAGTCTAACAGAATGCCAGCAAAGCGAGTGAACTCCTGATTCCTCACCATAAGTTGTTTGTATAATCTAAAGATTTAGATATGAGTTTCATAAGGCCTTTCTGTGCAAAGAAAACAAATTCTCACCCAAGTATGAACTGTGAAAATCAACTAAAACCTAACCTGCGTGTTCCCCTAGTTCTGCACCTGTCTTCTGCTGCAAACCAGAACAAACCATTAAGGGTTTGCATGAGGTTTGTGAGCGAATGCGCTCTGACAGGAGCCAATAATTTATGAACACATGACACGGCGTCCAAAGAGTGGAGCTGTCACATCCGCAGTGTGTTTGTGTGACGGGCAGCACACCTTGACAGAGAAATGGGCAGGCAAGTGACAAATATGCAGCCAGACAGGAGCACAGACAGGCAAAGCAGTCCAGACGTATTAATAACTCCCTTTACTGCAGCGTTGGCCGACTTAAGAAGCTTCTGATGCCGTCAATAGAGATGCATATTTGTGCACCGATGTTCAGACCGTAGAGCTCAAGATTAGCAAGTCCGAAAAATGTTTTGTCACTTTATGTGTTTTTATTTACACAGAGTAGCGGCCAAAACCCAGGTTTACTGTGTTTGTGCAAACAGACAAGGAATGTTTTTCTTTTACAAATCCACCTCAGACTAAAACAGAGAGACACACCTGGAGCTACCTTACAATAACTAAAGAGCAACACCACACCCACTTCAGGATGTGGGAAGCACAAAGCATCCTGTAGCTTTCCTTATCTCCATGGGAACTCTGGTTATTGGCTCAAAAAACCTCACATGTGCTCTTACATTTCTTATGATAAAAAAGGAGGATTTTTATTTATTTATTTTTTGCAAGCAAGTTATTTCTGGTTCCGCAGTGCTTTCCTTGCACTTTACCCAGCGCCGGGTTCTCATTTGTAAAAAGTCAATAAACAGGCTATGAGCACAGCCGGGCTTGGTTCATATCTTCCAGAGCCACATGCCGCAGCTGCATCCAAAGCTGCAGCGATGCTCTATCACTGTGGATACAGACTGGCGTTCTCTGCTGCCCTGGATAAACAGACAGAAACTGAAAGGGACGGACAGAGCAGCTGGATGTGTTCTCAGTCACACACGTTGAAGTCTCCTCTTGTCTTCGCAGGAGTTTGCAAAGAAACTCCTGCCAGGCTTGTAGCAAGTGCTAAAAAGCACCAAAATAGATATATAAAAAAATGTAAATTACTATAGCCGAGAAATACATAGTGTAGTATTTATTTAGAGAACATATTTTTCAATTATAAAAAAGTAGTTCAAAAAAATTATTGAGAAATAAGGAACACGTTAAAATAAATATAATTTCATAACTTGTCTAACGTGTAATAAATAAACATTATAATTGCATTAAATGAATTGAATTGAAAAAATAGAGTATTTAAATAATTACTTCATGGTTTATTTCCTGTCTGCAGCTCCATTTGGCCCTGACACCTCATCTTGTAAACTTCACACAGATTACAATAACTTCTATAGCACCAGCCCTGCCCACTGACTGACTGAATGGTAAGGTGTGTATATAGGACTACTTACTGACTTGAGGGGTTATGCAATTGGAAATGATTTAACTATGGCATTGAGCTTTACAGTTGATCTGATTCCCCTATGAATAAGTTGGACAGTTTGCATGAAGCACCCTGCTGCTTCTCTAAATTACACAGCATGTCCCTCCGCACTGCAATCAAACATGAACTCAGCAGCGTGTGTATCACAGCACTGAGGGGTGAAGTATCAAAGGCTAAGCGTGTGTCATTAACCCAACAGTGCGGTGTCACGCTCCTCTCCATCGCACATGGATGGAAAGGAGGCGTGCATTCGGTTGCGTTATCACTGCCCTACATTTTTCGTAAGAGTCAGAGAAATGGCCTGTCTGACCTGAAACCTACGCTGTGTGTTTCCATTCCCCTTAAAGCCAGGGGGCATTTCTTCTCTACTGCACAAATGACCTAATTCGTTCATCGTGAATCACGTCTCTCTCACCGTATGTCTCTTTGTACGGCGGGACCGTGACGTCCTGCAGCTTCTCCGTCCAGCCTTCCTCCTCCGCCTGAGTCCGGGTGAGGGAACCCGGGGGCCCGCTGCTCCCGCCGGCAGACCCGCCACCAGACCCCCCGCTGTGGCCGCAATCCTTGTCCCCGCGTTTTGGATGGTGGTGGTGCTGATGGTGCTGCTGCTGCTCCTGCTCGCCCGCCTCGGCTATGTAGTTGTCGGAGTCGGAGTCCCCCGAGGTGCTGTAGAAGGGATTGTCGCTACTGTCGTCCCCGGACTCGCCGAACACATCGTCGGATATCTGCAGGCTCTCATACCGGGAGCGGGCCGCTTCCAGGAGGGACAGCGCCTTCCGCCCGCACTCGGCCATCTCCCTCAGCAGTGATGCTCCTTTTCCCCCACCCCGCTTCCCTTCTTCCTCCTTCCCTCTCTCTCTTTCTCAGTCTGTCACTACGTCTTTCCTGGCGTGCAGGTAGTCACGATCTGCCAAGATCTTGCAGGAACCCGGATGTGTGTGTCTTCACCGTGACAGCAGCACCTTACCGTGCACTAGGTAAGCTGCACATTTCAACCCAGGCTCGGATGCGGAGCCTGGCGGCCAGACGACTGAGCAGCCGGGGAAAGCTGCACTCCAAAGGTCCGGAAATAATTCCGCCCCTTGCTGTGCCGACAGGGCTGCGCACTGGACAGTGCTCAGCATCCGGGTTGATAGAGCGGCGGTCTACACTCTCCACGGAGGAGCAGAAGGAGTAGTACTAGCCGTCTGCCTCCACATCACCTGACACTGAATCCCCCCAGCGTCCACCAATAAGATCACATTACCTGATCCAAACCGAGAGGAGGACTTGCACTCATAACCCATGGCAATAAATAATAATAATAATAATAATAATAATAATAATAATAAAAGATTGCATTAATGCCTGCTTGTTGTATATATTAGGGAATATTTTGTATCATTTAAATTCTTAGAAATACATCCAGTACATATAAATGTAGACCTATCTATGCAGCAATTTACTACTAAATACCCGTATAAATAGTTAAATGATGAAATAATAAATTTAAGATAATACATATGGCACGGATTTTCCATACAGCAAAAACATTGCCAAAAGAGCCACCATCCATTAAAAATTTGTTGAATACTATTAGCAATTACAGCCCTCCCCCACACACACACAAATCACGTAAATAATAGGCTATGTATTAAAATTAAAAGCTGTTGATTATTTCTGATATAAATATTTAAACATCAAAATAATTAAAATCCATACAATAAACATGACTATCATTTTTCTGCCTGAGATCAATTACATAAGTAAATACAAAACAACAATAATATTACTTGATGATTACTTTCAATAGTAAAACAGTGTTATAATCCAATGACTTAATGTTTTCAGAATGAACTACCTCTATATATTGCCCTCAATACCTACTGAGGTCAAAAAGTGTCACAATCCAAAAAATAAGTATTTTGTTAAAGAAATACTTGTATATGTGATATTTGAAATTGTGAAGAAAGAATCTAGAATGACTTAAATGTTCAATAACTTTTTAAATACACAAATACGATCACATTCAATAAATTTGAATATGCGTTTAGATGCGGTTTGACAGTCAGATTAAAAGGTACCTTTTGACTATTACAATCTTTAAGCAAGTTTTAACGATTTTCAATAACCCCACATCTCTAATGAAAATGTGTTTATTGATCTGATGTCATTTTCTAATCTTAAATGTCTTGTCTTCATTAGCTGTAAAGACTTCTTTTTGTAATAGAACTAACGGTATGAAAACATCCGCTAGTATGTAATTAATAATGTGATTCACTTAGTGAATTAAGTTTCTGAATTAATCTGTATTTACTTAATTGAAAGAGATTTCCAGAAGCCTCAAATTTTCACAAAAATTGTACAATGCATATTTATTTTTACCAAAAAGAGTTTTTATATATGATCATGTGCAAGCTGAAACTGACGGGAAAGAAATCTACAAAGACATTTACTCTCAGATTAAAAATGATAGTTCATGGATTACATTGACTCAGAACATATATTACTATGTATCACGTCTCACAAAACACTAAATTATGAACTGTCCAAAACAAGAACCATAGATTTATTAAATTTGCCTAAGAGTCATTCCCAGTCAACAGGCTTTAAGTTCACAGTCATCCCTTTTTATTCAGAATTTCTGCTGGCTGAAATGAGTGACCATCTTTCTGAGGCGGAGTGGTGAATACATTCAAATAAACCTTGTGGAGTGGAGCAGCAGGGCTAGCACAGCTGGGGTTTGAAGAAGTCTACAACTTTTGTCCAGTGGTGTGATCCCCCTGATCGCTTGAAGCTCAATGTGTCAATCTGCCAGTGAGCCAAAATAAAGAAAAAAAAAAGGTTAATGGAGCATAAAATGAGGAATTTTACATGAAGCAGGTACAGAACAAAATTAAAACTCAAACTTTACAATGACAATGAGCTTGTGACTTATCCATGATGTACTTTGTTTTTATTCAGGCAGAGATGTTTTCATAAAGCTCAACTACCTGTTGCTTACTGCATATACCATCCTTATCTCTAGTAATACTGACAAATACAAAAAATATGTTTGTGATTAAGATGTGCTTTGAGAAATAAAGTAAAGAGCAGAGTTGACGTGCTCTCACCAGACACTGGTTCACGTAATCTAACAAACAGAGTCACTTCCTGTCCTATATTTGTTACTGCAAGGACTATGCAGGTTTAATGAACTTGCAAAAACTGAAAGAACTCCTCACAGGTACTTTTTTTATAAAACTGACATTAAATAGCAAGGGGTAGTTGATACAATACCCCTTGCTGTTTGCACTGGGTTTAAAGGGAAAGCAAGGTTTTACCCCAGAAAACTTGCAAAGCCCGGTGGTCGGGTGCAGTCATTCATCCAGCGGCCAGTCGTGTTTTTGAGTTAAAAATGTTTAAAGTTGATGGGAAATTTTAAAATATCACTTGATAATTATGTGTTATTGAAAGATTAATACCTGAACACCAACTAAAAAGTCTTAAAAAAATGCAAACATTTTAAAAAGACCTAAATAAATAAGCAATGCTCAGCCTGGTGGGGGCAAGAGTAAAGCCTAGGTTGCCCGTCAGGTTTACAATAGACTGGGGGAAAGTCTTCAACACCACAGGGACCGAATGTGATCCCAGTTTTATTCAGTGTTTTCATAATTCAAGAAATTATTTTTAAAGAGATGACATTGTAGAGCTAACCCTCTCATTCCTTTCATTGCAATGATGGTCAGACATTTGATAGAAGTTAAGTTTTTAACTTTACAGCTGATCACTGGACCTACCAGATTCCTGCAGCAGCTCGATCTCTATTGCCTCTGATAGCATTCCTCTTTCTTCTAATCGTTCCAAGAGTGACTTTAAAACTTGTTTCTGTCTCCTTTCTCGATCCTTTGCATTTCTGAGTTGTCGCTCCAGCTCCTCGATCCGTGCTTGAGCATCAGATAGCTTTTTTTTAACTTGAGCAGGATCCAGAGCATAGTGATGATCCTACAGAAGGAAAGATTTGTTGACTAAAGCAACACATTTGCCGTAAATTGCTGTGAACTGTTTATGTTTTAAGAAAGAAACCGTTTTAAAACTCTGAATCATTTTTGGTTTACACTTCACATTTATGTTCTACTCTGCAAGTGTATTACATATAACATGTTGAATTTTGTAGATTTAAAGTAAAAAAAAAGTTTGAAAGCTTTTGCATGACACTTTACTTACAGAGACTGCAGGCTTTGGAGGTTCTGAACATTTGGGAGCAGGGACCGGATCCTTGATTGGTTCCAATGCACGCCTTGATGTCTTCGTTGACCTGGCTTTAACAGGCCTCTTCAAAGATTTGAAAACAGAGATATATTGGTGAGAAAATATATATATTTAAAATTAGGTGGCAAATCTGTAAAAAAATCTGTATGTACTAACCTTCTTTAGATGATTTGGAAAATATGCAAAAACAGAAGGGATAACACCTTCCCTCAATCGAACAGTTTGACCAGTTCTGTCAAAATCAGCTTGCATAAAGTGATCACTACAGAGGACTGTTTTATTAGATGGCTTGAAGTCCAGTCTTCTGAATGCTAAGATCCAGGCTTTTCTGAGCCCAGGATCTTTGGGAAACCTTTCAAATCAACAAAGTCATGACAGACTTACTTCTAATTAGGGCAATAATTCGGTGATTGTGCATAAAGTTAACAACGTGAAAGTATATTTTGCTTGGTAACAAAAATCAAAGCATACCGATAATGTTTTTGATAGTTTAAATTACATTTAAAACGGCAGACTATATTGAAACACAACAAACGTCAACTCACTGGTGAAAAGTTATCCCTCGATGTTTACTTAGAATGGTTCTTCTGTTTTTACAGCCATAAGCTGAACAGGACACCGGCATTTCTGGATGTGCTCACGTTCACAATAAAAGCTGCTCTAATCGTCTGCTGCCAACGTTGACCTACCTAAGATGGCGGACACGAAGACGTACGTCTGAACATTAGCAAATACGGTATCTACCCGTATTTATCTACGGCCAGGCAATTTTTGTAGCACAGTAGAAGTACAGTTGAATTGCTACGATAATTCAAAAGTGAAGAAAATTAACTTATTATAAGTAAATACGGCAAACTCTCCGTAAAGCGACAGGACAACACTCCTCGCCGCCTCAATGGCATCTGAAGACCCCCCGGCCTCTAGAGGGCGCGGTGGTGTCACGGGAAGTGCCATGTTTGCGGAAGCTACACTGTAGCAGCTAACCTGACAGTTTTGTCATCTTTATCCGTGAATGTTGTGCTGAGCTGTCGTTTAAGATCCAAAATGAATTTACCGAAAGGACCAGATTCTTTGTGCTTCGATAAAGATGTTTTTATGAAGGTGAGAGTTCGTTAAACTCGCGTTATTTTAGAGAGCTATGGTTAGCACCTACCAAGCAGTTTAACATCAGACAGGATAAATGTCGATGTTTGATGTTAACTGTTGATGTTTGAAGATTTATTTTTTATACTGTGTCCAAAAATGTCTACACATGCATTCGTCTGCGGTTTTAATTTCCAGCATCTGTTTTATCACAACCAATAGGTCTTAAGTAAAGGACTAAATATTTATGTTCTCAGGATCTCTTCTATTTACTTTGCCTTCCAGAAGTACCTACATCGCTTTAACTTTTACCCTTCGTCACTGAATTTTATCTGATAGTTTTAAACACAGTTGTGCAACATTGTTTGCAACTATGCACTATCCTCATTATGAATTTATGAAAGCTAAGCTGAATCTAATGGAGAATCTCAGGCATAATCTGAAAATGTTTGTATTCTCCATGCAATTTGGCGAAGATGCTACAGACATACCCCAAAAGACTTGCAGTTATTACAGTAAAGTTTGGCTCCACAATTGACTAAAGGGGACTGAAGACAAATGGATGTCACACAATTTGTAAAAGAAAAGTTTGTATCCATTTCTTTCTGACTCACAAGTATGTTCTACTTACTTACAGTGTATTATATAAAATCCCACTGGAATACAATATAGTTTGAGATTTTTGTATGAACAAAAGAAAATGTAGTTATTTTTATGATTTTCTCTGTGTGTTAGAGCTGCCACTCACATTCTCTGCTGTTGCCTCCAGGACGATTTTGACGTCGACCAATTTGTGGCCGAGTGTCGAAAGCAGGTCCAGCTGGAGGAGATGAGAGAAGACCTGGAGATGTACTACAAACTGCTGAAAACAGCCATGGTGGAGCTCATCAACAAGGATTATGCAGATTTTGTTAACCTCTCTACCAACCTGGTGAGTTGTTTTCACTACATGTCCAGCGTTCCACTGGCAGATGGAAAGAGATCGGTAGGACAGGGCAGTTTATATAAATACATGTGTGACAACCACTGCTAATAGTAACACAAAAAGTTACATTTTGGTGACACAGCAACAGATCAAGGATCTTATCAGTGCATTGATTTGCATTTTTATTGTGTTTTATTTTTCTCTCGGTATTGTCATGTTTTTAATCGAATTTTCTTCCTGCAGAATATTTTACTTGTTTTCTGTATGGCTGCAATGAAACATTTAAATCTAATGTGAGAACACAAACTTGGCTACCATAGAAAATTTCCGCATAGATTCTACCTTATATATATGGTGGAATCTATGTGTTTTTTGTAAATCACAAATTAAAAAAAAAAACCTCACTGAATTTAATTTTATATTGCAGTAAAGAATTGAAGTTGATTTTTTTTTTGTGCAAAAATACATAAAACAAAAATAGTGTTAAAGTAAAAAGCATGACCTCATGTGGAATATATTGCTCATTTTGAACCAATAAAACAATAAAGTAAATAATACAGATTGTTTTCATGCCTAAACGTGGCCATTAGGAAACATTTAAACTCATTTGCATTTATTTGCAAAGAAGGGGATGAAACTTTATTTGGACCTTTCTGCCCTCATATCAATATACAAAGGCAATTTAACTTTCATAACCTATTTCCCAAATGATTTAAACAAAACCTTCAACTAGTTTTTTTTTTTTTACTTCCTTCCTAAAAATATTTTCATCAGCTCTGCATTTGACCGACCATATTTGTCATAACTCACAGTTTGTTTACATCAAAATAATTGTAATATATAATATGTCATTCAGCTATCACTTAATAGCAAGCACTTATGTAAAGTGAATCCATTCATCCGTCATTGGATGTCCACATCAAGATCGTCTTGGATGTCTGCAATGATTTCGGGGATCCAGCAGATGTCGCTATTGAGCAATAAATGATCAGTTTCCGTGTCGTTATCAGAATGTAAGAAACGCTCAGTAAAACATCGTCTGCCCATCACTCACATTGTCCAAGCATGTCCGAATGAACACAGGCCTCATCTGTACCCCTCAACTGTGATCAAAACTCTATATTTACCAGTAAAATGTTAAATTCACTGTGTTCTCAAGAACGTCCTACAGCATTGAGGCATTATGAATCTTTATCAGACTCTGACTTATGCTCATCAGAAGCAATTAAGTTTGGATACGAATTCTACACCTTGAAATTAAGAATGGGTATTTCTGTGTACAAGGCAATAAACTCACCTCACATAGATTTTAGCTAGTATTATATGTGTTTCAAAGTAGATATTTCTTATTGTGAGTATTATTTCTCATCTCAGGTGGGAATGGACAAAGCCCTTAATCAGCTTTCGGTGCCACTGGGACAGTTACGAGAGGAGGTTATGGTATGAAACCCTAAAAAAAAAAAAATCATAATAAGCTTTGATTTTTTCTTTGCTCTGTGTGTTTTAGCCAATTCAAAATATGTTTTTTTTCTGGCAGAGTCTGCGTTCCTGTGTGAGTGAAGTGATACAGGCCATCGATAACCAACTGTCCAAACAGGAAGACCTGCAGAAAAAAAAGGTTTGGATCTTTTTCCTAATGTCTGATCTTTATCTGTAATGTGATACAGTCATCTGCTGTCCATGGGAAACTGGGTGAATTCAGTTAGAAAAAATTGTAAAGACACTAATATTCTCTGTGGATTCTACTTCTCTACTGTTTAATTAGAAAATAAAGTGGAGTGTCTCCACTTTGTGAAAAGATCCGTCTTTGTTATTGCCCCTCAGGTGTGCGTACTGAGGCTGATTCAGGTGGTTCGCTCTGTGGAGAAGATTGAGAAGATTCTCCACTCGCAAAGTTCAAAGGACTCCAGTTCTCTGGAAATCAGCAGGTGGGAAACAGAACAAACTCTCCATTCGAGCTTTTGTAGATTGATGAACAAAGGATGGTTCACACTTTACAAACAGCGGATGCCGCATAAAATTATACAAAGCTTCTATTACAGTAATGATATTGATTCAGTATTAATTTCCTACTGACTTTGCGGAAGGCAAATAAGTGTTGGAGGTTAATATTTGCTCAGCTTGGTTATATGTTTATGTCCCCATGAGTGATCATATGTCTGTGTGTGTGTGAACAGCCCTTTGTTAGCGGGCCAGATCCTGGAGCGGATTGCAACAGAATTCAACCAGCTTCAGTTTCACGCTGTGCAAAGCAAAGGCATGCCCCTGCTCGACAAAGTCAGACCTGTAAGTGTCGAACGGTTAATCACAGAGACGATTGATAAACGAATAGCTTCTCTCCTACTTGATCGAATGACTTGATTCTCTTTTTGTCTGTCCTCATTACCCAGAAAAGCCTTCATGTGTCTGTGTTGTGCTTCTCATTGAAGTTATATAAAAAGAAGAAGCAGTGGCAGTATCTGTTTTTGATGCAGTTTGTTGTGTTCTGGCAGCGCATTGCGGGGATCACCTCTATGCTGCAGCAGTCCCTGGAGGGCCTGTTGATCGAGGGTCTGCAGACGTCCAACGTGGATATGGTGCGCCACTGCCTGAGGACGTACGCCACCATTGACAAAACCCGAGACGCAGAAGCTTTGGTGGGACAAGTGCTGGTCAAACCATACATGGACCAGGTACACATCTTTGACGGTTTTTTGCTAGTTTTTCTTTTTGTTTGTTTTGGGGGGTGGGAGACTTCAGATGTGGTTTTGTAAAATTTTAGCTAGGCCTCCCTCCTTAACTTGGCCGTACGATTAATACATGTGATTTTAGTCGAATGTATCACACAGCCAGAACGTTTTAGATATTCCTGCAGCTGTAGGCCCCTAAGCAGCCTCCCTGACCGGTTTCATTCACATCCCATACCAGTTTTGCAGAAACACTCATCTTTCTGGTGATACAGCGATTCCACCATGTTTTATGTATTTGGTGATGACGACCTAATAGAACGACTGAACTTTATGAGGGGTTATGCATACTGATGAAACATATTCGTTCAGACATTCATCTCTGTTTTTTCAGTTTTGTACAGGTTATACGTCTTGTTAAAGTTGGAAACAGTTCTGAGTTTACTTTTCTTTGTTTAATATTTGCGGGAGAGCTTAACAGGTGTTAAACTTCCGGTGTTGATTTTTAATCCACTATTAGACTAAACCTGACCTTAGCTTTATTTTATATTGTACATGGGAGCAGGCTGCATGATGCAAATGAAAAAAAAAGAACGATTTTATCAAAATCCTGATTATTTTGCCTGCAAGTGCTAAAGATCGTGTGTTTTCTTCTCTTTCCAGGTTATAGTAGAGGAAGTTGTGAAGTCCAGTCCGAGCGGTCTTCAGCTGATGTTCTCCAGACTGTTGGACTTTGTTCCTCACCACTGCAGACTGCTTCGAGAGGTGACTGGAGGAGCTATATCCAGGTATTATTTAAATTAGACATGAAGTCATTCTTTTTGTATCTTTTAAACACAAAATTAGGTTAGTTAGTTAGTTGGCACTACTTGCTGTGCATCTTCTATTTTTATTTTTTTTACAGTCCAAAAAAACCCCACATACTCTTAAAAATAACAACAACTTGGTAAACCAGTGAAAACAGCGTTCATTTTGGCCTTTTCCCCCTCAGTGACAAGGCTGATACAGTGCCAGGTTATGATTTTCTGGTGAACTCTGTGTGGCCAGAGATGATCAGAGGAGTAGAGGAAAGGTTGGCTTACATCTTCAACCCTGGAAACCCTGAGATATTCTACGAGGTATGCAAATATTTCTGGCATGTTGTTCAAAACGCTCTACAGCAGAAGTTTGCCGTATTCTGTGAACTTCAAGATTTGATCTGTACTTCTTCTCCCATGTTTTAGCGTTACAGCGTTAGCATGGACTTCGTCCGGCGTTTCGAGCAGCAGTGCAGTTCTCAGGCCAGTGTGAAGAGACTGAGAGTTCATCCGTCGTATACCAGTTTCAACAACAAATGGAACCTGCCTGTCTACTTCCAGCTTCGGTAAATATGCCCCTAATTTGTTTAACGCTTTATTAATCCTGGAGATCTGTTACTGAATACACACCACGTTCACACACACCTAGAGTCGACTGTATATCCAGGCTTTGTACGGTGCCAAGTGAAAATAAACTCATTCACTTTCAAAAAAAGCTTTAAAAAATGTGCGTTTTGCCTAAAATGAGTTTTTAGCATCCTGAAGGTGAATGTCAGACGGTAAGGAAGCAAATATTTTAGGCTCTCTGTGCAAATGCTGCGTTATGAAAGGAGAAATGTTTTGCTGTAGCACTTTTTCATCTCCTTAAAACACAAATAAATCGTCACCTGAAATGTAATATCTTGAAGATGTGTACAGAGGTAACTTGGTCTTGTATTATTTATCCCATTGAGTGAATCAGATCAATGAATAAGCTTCAGTCCACCTCCTCCAGTTACATTGAGAACAAACATCTCTAAATTACTTTTCAGGCTCCCAAATCCTTGATCACAACATTTGCACTCTAATCTCAACCGCATTTCATAATATAAGGATTTCATGTCAGTTGATATCAATATTTTTTGGATTAGCTTTTGTTTTAAATACACCACACTTTTTTAAGAGTTGTAAAACCATGTGTCATTTTAATTTCCGTTCACAAGTATTGACTATTTTATATTGATGTGTCACATAAATCCTAATAAAACCACAAAATTTGTGGTTGTAACGCGATCAAATGAGGAAAAGTGACATAATGGAATATTAAAACCTGGAAAGTTTGTTTGTTTTACCCCAAAAGCCAAGAATATGGACTCGATACTTATTAGATGAATTTTTAAAAAAAGTGAAATTATTGATTTCAGGGATTTCTTTTCAATTCTTACTAAACTGCTAATAATTTTTGAGGGGAATACATTTTGCAGAGAGGAGTGCTTGTGAAAGTCAGAGTTTGGGTTCAAGTAAAAATTCTGCTAAGTGTGTAATTTGTTAAATTGACGTTTCTTTGCTTTTTAGGGCTCAGAGAGACAGACTGCGATTAAAATAACAGCCTGTCAGCGTTTTCTGTCGATAAAGACAACTTGGCAGGTGCTCACGACACGAACGAAACCCGCTTTTACCGGAATCTGGGAAATGACTTATGGCTGATAGTTTCACAGAGACGAGTGACTCAAAACAAAATGTCAATTGAGAATGTGTGTCAGCACATTACTGATTGCTCACTGCTATGACAGTAGACCTTGGAAGAATGGCTGCTGGTGAGGTTGGGGAAAAAGTACAGAAGTCCTCCCGCCGCCCCCTCCTCCCGCACAGAAACACACTATAAAACGCACAACAAGCAGGTTCATCTCTGCACGTCAGAGCAAAGATCAGGCCGTCCACATTTCACAACCCAAACCCTCCACGGCTAAGCTTTTCCGGGAAGTCAAAAATTTCCGCTCACGTGTTGTTGAGCGTTTTTGAATCCGTGCTGGCGCAAACGTTGAGCTCATACCATTTTGTTCTTCCGTGCTCTGAATATTTTCCTCCATTTATCAGGTACAAAGAGATTGCCGGGCGCCTGGAGAACACCATAGGAGACGGATTAGAAGCAGCACCAGGTGGGGAGTTTATGCCTAAACTTTAAACGTCGGTGTTTGCCACACACGTTTCCCAAAATGCCCCTGTGTTTATGCTCCTTTCCAGCTGGCAGTTTGTTCCACCTGCAGGTGTCTGAGGTGTTGTGGTCCTGCTTGGTGAGGTGCTGGTCGGACAAGGTCTACCTGTCACCTTTGGCTCATCGCTTCTGGAAGCTGACTCTGCAGCTGTACTCGCGATATGCCAAGTTTCTGGATGAGGTAAAGCCGAGTGCGGAAATGAAAGAGGAGCAAGAAGAGCAACCCTGTCCAGGCTTTACCTAACTGAGTCAATCCACACAGGCGTTGACTAAAACCCCGGCCATCGAGGCTCCGAAGGAGCCGACCAGACCCCTGCCGAGCTCGGCCTCTTCCACGTCCAGCCGAACTTCCCTGGACGAAGGCGGCAGCGAGGGCGGCGGCCCGGCAGCTCTGTCCACCAAACAGCTGGTTTTCATCGCAGCTGATATTCAGAAGCTGCAGGAGAAGGTGTGTGCACACACGGTCTGAAGACTGAACAATACAGAAGGAGCACCGAGATGTTTCCTCCATTACACAATGTGGTACACCTCTGGTTGTGGTGTTTGCTTTTTCTTTGTTGGTATTCCAATCTATTTTGTAACATTACAACCCCAAACTTCAGTGTAGTTTTTTATTTTCTATGTCTTCTTTCTTTTAGATCCCAGAGTTGTCAGAGATGGTCAGACAGCGATTAGATGCTATTGGGATCAAAAACTTTGCAGTTTTAGAAGGTAAGCTGGCCATACAAGGCACACTAGGAGTAGTTTTTTTTTTTTTCTTGTCACAATATGACATGACAGAAAGGTAAAAAGCAATCAGAATCTTTGGACATTTTTTTCACTGTTCTTTTTATATTTCTTTAACATTGAGCAGTTATGGAAAACTTAGGATGTTTACACTCCTTGAATGTAATTAAACATTCACTTAAGTGGTATTCAGCTATATTCAAAAATACTTTATCAATCCCAAGTGAAAAAATAAAATTAACAGTTATTGTTTTCTTTAGTTCTGGGTCGGTTTGCCCAGCTTTTACCATTTTATCCGAAGCCACATCTTTTTCATGTGTATAAGTAAACAAATTTATACCCATGTAATTAACTATTATGTTTTTATGCTCATGAATTATGGAGATGATCAGAAAAATCCTCAAATCTCACATGTTTTGCTTCTCATTTTTGTGAACATTTTAAGTTGCGCTCTTTCCAGTTGATTCTTTTATAAGTAGATACTATTTATTAGGTACATGAGCAAAAACTAAGAAAGATTACTTATCAAAGCTTATATAAAATGTGGAAAAAAAAAAAAAATCACAGAAGTATGCATGGGTCACATCTTAAATAGCACACAGTCACAGAAAAACGCTACATTTCTCAAGAAATGTTAAAAATGCTCCCTTTCAAAACTGGAAAATTAGGTACAAAAACGCGGAAACTATAACTAAATAAAACAGGCAGGAGTTGATGATTACAAGCGTTCTGTCTGACAGAGGCCCTCGCAGACTCCAGGGTTCGCCTGTCCAGCAGCATTCCGTCTCTGAACACCAGGATGACGCAGCATCTGACCGAACGCTCCTGCCGCTTCCTGAAGAGCGCCTCTGAGGTCCCACGGCTCTACCGCAGGACCAATAAAGTAGGTGGATCTTTCCCTCCCCCGCATATTATCAGCTCACACGTGTAATCTCTTAGAATATTTTGCCTTTTTGTTCCTGATGACTGTTTCCGTGTGAAGGACCTACCAGTACGAGCATCGGCATACATGGACAACGCTTTACAGCCATTACACCAGCTGCTAGCAGACTCCACAGGGCTGGTCAACCCCCAAACGGCACAGGAATGGCTCCGAGTTACACTGTCTGACTGCACACAGAAGTAAGTCTCAAATATGCATTCATGAAACTAAAATAACCCAAAGAGGTTGTGATGCTACTAGAAAGAATGTCTCGTGCCCTGTATTTAGTCTTTTGGTTAAAACTCTTCTTCTCTCTTTCAGGTACTATGAGACCATCTCAGAAGTGCTGAGCTCAGTGAAAAAGATGGAAGACAGTCTGAAGCGTTTAAAGCAAGCCAGAAAAGGTGCAAGCGCTGCTGTCACAACAGGAACCAACGGTGGGCCGACGGACGACAGCAAGATCCGTCTTCAGCTGGCCTTGGATGTGGAATATCTGGGCGAACAGGTACGCCCAGATATTCCCTGCTGGGTTTTTTCTTTTCTTGCTTTAATACACAAATGGACACAATCAAAGCTCAAAGCGCCTGGTAAAGTAGCAGGTGTTTTAGTTTCTGTGTCATTTCTCTATTTGCTTTCGTCTCAGATTCAAAAAATGGGCCTCCGGCCCAGTGACATCTCCATGTTCTCCACCCTGATGGAGCTTGTGAAAGAAGCCCGGGACCTCGCCGAACAGAACCAGTAGAACATCCGCTCTGAAGCCAACGGGGATTTCTCTGTACACCTTCAGATTTTTCTAAGAAATGAAAGTTTTGTCCGCGACGACACGAGGAAGAAAAAGAACTGACTTAATGAAATCATCGTCCAAATCACTGAGCCCTCACAGTGCAACAAACGACTGGGTTACATGTGTACCAGGGTTGGTATGTTGCTATGGGATCATTTGCTACTGTGTAGTGTATCCTCGCTGTAAAAAATGGAATATTGATCACCTCTTGGGTGTGAATGTTTCTAAAAGATCCATATTTTATTTTTAAAGGGTAAACTCAGTAACAGCATGTTTATTTAATTTTTTTAATGCCTTACAGATAAAATAGTGTTAATGTGGAATATGTACAGATTGCACAGTTCAAATTAATAATTTGGGAATAAAGAAAAAGGCTTTATATCATCTGTTTTTTTTTTTATCCACAGATGATTCGGTAGCTACATGTGATCCTGAATAGATTGTTTAATTATATTGTGTTTTTTTTTATTTTCTAACAATCCATTAAAAAGGGTGACTCTGGGAACAATTGTTTTGTCTCATTTAACGAAGCAATAAAATTAGGTTAATTTTAAGGACCATTCAAACTTTTTTTCAGCCCTTTTACCAAAATGGTCAAGAAAATATTTAGATTTTTTTTTAAGATTCAGTAACAGTTTTTCTGGTAATTTGGTCATTACCAGATCCAGTTGTTTTCTGGCAGAAACTGCAAAAATATTTGTTAAAAAATATCTACATTTTAAGGTGTTCATGAGGCGATGCACCCAATCAAAGCCTCCCTTGCAACTGAAAGAGAATCATGCCCACAGCATCATACATCCTCTACAGTGCTTAACAGTGGGAATGGAGCATTTTTACACCAGCATTTTACAGAAAAGCTAAATTTTGTCTCAGCTGATCAAATCATTTGCGTTTAAATGGTAGGAGTGGAAAATACCTAACTGTATGATGTCTCATTTTGAAACTCTGCTGGGTTTTTTCTTGCTCTTTTATCACTGGGAACAGTGTTGGGAATATTTAACTTGGGTCCTTCGGCAGGAAGTTGAGATGAGCAGCTAAACTCTTGTTGCCATTTCTTGACGTTCCTGAATGGCATTTTCTTTTATATTTCCCATTTCAAAAAGCAACCACACATAATCAATTCCTCTGGAATGTTTTATTTATACAATCACAGGCAAACAAAAATAAGCTCTTAATTACAATATTGTAAGAAGTTATTCATTTCAAATAGACTACTTTACCAAGCCTAATGAAAAGTTTTGTAGAGATTATGAAAGTAAATATTTTAAAAAAGGAAGTTTTAAACTAGTTGACTGTAAAGAAGTCTATCCATAAATACTACAATGAGATCTCCAGTGATTCCAGTAACTTTCTGTGTGCCGACCATAACACTGAGTAACCATAACACTGTTTAACACTAAAAGAGATAAAGCTGTAGCTTCGTCTCTTGTCTATGCCATCTGGTCATTTCTTTCAGACAAACTCAGCAGCACTTTGATGGTCTGGTCATCTGTTCAGTATCAAACAGCTTTAGAGGGTAGGGTTGGTGATCTTTCCCAGCAGCAGGATCGATTCGTAATGCTCCTCTATAATGGAGAAAAAGAACGGTCTGTTGATGGACAGCCTCAGAGCGACGCCTGCCTCTGTAGTCCTGGCCTGAGGTTCTGCTGCTTCCCCTGACATCTCAAACATCACGTTGTTCATGGCCTGGCAGAAAAAAACACAAAGCTGTTAATGACATGTTCTGTTGAGTGGCTTTTTACATCACCACAAGATCAGTTCATCTGGTTTGCCTTGTCTGTGGAGAACGGGCTGGTGTTGCTGAGCCGGCTGAACTCGGCCTGGGAGCCCAAGAGCGTGGGCCCAAGAGTGCGATTCATGGTGGTCAGCAGGTCATGGATGTCAATCAGAGAAGACAGGGAGAACTTAGGGAGGGACAGCTCCAACAAACTGAGAACCAAAAAGGAGAAAAATTGAAATTTCTAAAACCAAAATTGGAATCTTCTCATTCCTTCTCTATCATCCAGAAAACTTTTTCTGTTTGACACACCGAGGCTAGAAAAACTGTATGATGGCAGTAAAGATGTTATAATGAAATCCAAAATTTCCAATATGGCTGCTACCCATACAAAAAAGTTACTTATAATGTTAGAAACTATTTACTTGTGTTTGTGATGGTTGGTTTGTCATTTAACAAAAAACTGAATAACCTCAGTTTATATATTTAGTGTTTCAATGCATAAAGTGGAAAGAAATAATTATCTTTCTATATAGTAGTTAGCCATAACTAAAATGACCTGTACATGTATAGTGCCTATAGTGCGATATCATTGGTTACTTGACAAGCTCAACCTGAGCCACCATTCCTCCTATACTAGAAAGTCCAAATTATTTTAGACTTGGTACAAATATTCTAACTTCTGTACTCAGAAGTTTGAAGACTTTTGTTATTCCTAATACAACAAGAAAGTCGTCTGAAATCTAAATTCCATCTGAGAGCATCAGATGTTGTGGCGCAGTGTTCAGTTTGATATATCGTATGACTGCCATGCATAAAACTTTGCAAAACTATTTATGAGTGCTTCTGGCAGTTTGTTTTTTTTTTTTAAACCAGTGGCAGACAATGTTGTACAACCTCTGTTTTTGAACATGTTCAATTCATGTTGACCCGAGACAAATATCTTCACAGCCTGTGGTTGGACAGCGCAGTGGTATGCTGATCTCTGGTGGAATTGGATACAAACTCTCAGTTGTGTTAATTATGAGTGTATAGCTGAAACTTTCAGTATGCTCTACGTGTTTACATGACAAACTGCACAATTACATGTCGTCATTACATTGTCATTGTCATTGGAAATGGAAAGGACTGGCTAAAATAGAATATTTGTTTACATTTATATTCCAAATGTCGTGAACTGCTGATGTGTGTGACAAAAATAGTTTCAGTCTGTCCGATTGACTCCGAAGGGATTAATTACTAACTCTCTTTACAAAAACCTTCTCTCACCCTTCCTGGAGGTTCTTGTGCCAGCTACCCATCAGGTTGATGAGCAGTTTGTTCTCTATATGACCGAGGGTTGTTCCTTCGTGAGGTAGAATGAGCAACATGTGGCTCTGTTTACTGAGAGACAGCTTCACAACAGTGCACCTATTCACCTTCAACAAAACAAACAGCAGAGGAGTCAAAATCTCTTCTTATCTGATGTACTATTGGGCCATGAATGTAAGAAACAAAAAAAAAAAATAGAAGAAAGCTTTACCTTGTCATTCAGGTAGTAGTAGTTGTAAGTACGTGTCATTGTTGAAGTCGTTACTTTTGTTGTTTTGTCCACATGAAACTCTTCCATGGAGATCTTATCTGGTTGGAAAGCTGTCAACCAGTTGCCTAAACAGAGTCAAGCAGAGAGCAAAGTCAGGTTTGAGTCTTCATTTGTTCCTGTGATTGATTTTGAAAGCCAGAGCTCATGCCTTTGAAGCTGAAGGATGAGATGAAGAGAAAGTTGTTGCTTGGGTTCAGGTCTTTGAAGACGTTCGTCACTTTCCCGTCCGACGTTTTCTCCACAAAGCTGTTCAGCAGTGTTTCCGCCTCCTCATGCTTTGAGAAGTCCACGCCTCGGATAAACGATTTGTCTGAGAAGTCTTGTATTCCCTGAATAAAGTCTCTAGATAGCTGAGCGTCGCTCCGTACAAAGGCCCAGACCTGAGTGGTGATTTCATCTCTAGACCCATCATCCACCAGAGAAATAATGTCTTGTAGTGTACTGAGGATCTTATGTCCGTCTACTAAAGATACACAGTCCTCTCTGTCGGTACCGCTGCTGAGGCCTAGAAACTCCTAGAACAAAAACAAAAGATTGATTATGAGCAAAGGATGAACATTTGGGATGGCAAGGGCAGTAAGGTATGCTTTCCAAAAATGAAATCAAAGTCAGGCTCAAACACTACCAATAAAAAGCAAATCGAAGGCATGCACCTGAAAAGAGCGTGCCGTCTTCTTAGAAGCTCCGAGGTAGAAGGCAACAAGTGAGCCAAAAGTGTTGACCGGAGAGAAGAGGGTGTTGTTCTGTTTTCTGCTGAGGGCCTGGTACATCCTCAGACCCAACGGATTCAGCAGGCCAGCCAGGACTGCGGTCCTCTTTGTCATGTTCTGCTTCTGTGCATCCAGATTTGACTGGTCCCTGCTGTCAGGGGTCAAAACTTCAACATCAAGGGCCTCCACGGCGACGGCTTCGAGAGGCTTCACGGCTGAGCCTTGCAGAGTCTCACAGCTGACATTGTCAACAGCAAAAAGGTGGAAGGGGTGAATGTAGACGCGGTTGGTTTGGCTTCTGGAGATCCAGCAACACACCAGGGCCGCTAAAAGAAGTGGTTGTAGCTTCTGCATTTTATCTTTTGTTGCTAAGATGATTTTCTCTCTGTGGGTAAACAAAGATACATTATTCAGTATTACAAGTAGCTTACTGTTTTATTTCATGAACTACCGTCTCTGAACATTGGGGTTCGAGGTTATCTATGACGGCTACAGGATTATGAAAACAGCTTTCATCACTAATCTGGTTGCGTCTGGTTTTGGTTCTCTGAGAGGTCAGCTGGCAAGAGTGGCTCACTGATTACAGGCAGAGATAATATACACACACACACACACACACCCACACACACACCCCCTCGGACTTTCTGTGTTTGAGCTTTCAGACTGTCTGCAGTGTTCTCAAACACATTTAAAGCTACAGTAATGAATGCGATGTACATTTTCAGACAGGAAACCTTCCCAATGTGTTCTACACTTCTAACCCTTTGACTATAAGAGACCTGTGGTTAAAAGACATAAAGCTAAAATACGCATCCCAACTTTGTGGATGAGTGAAGTTGACGGTAGGGTTCAGGATGACCGTCCGAAAGCCCTAATCTCAACCCTGTTAAAATGTGTCGACTGACCTTAAATCTGCATCCACGTCAGGAAGACAACCAATTTAAAACACCCCTACAGTTCTTACAAAAAAAGAGTGGTGAGCTATCCAGCCAGAATAATGCCAGAATGTTGTTGACAGCTGTGAAAAGTGGGTGAATTCTCTGCAACCTGGTAAGAAAGATTACTGGGATGCACAATGTAAAATTTTGAGAGGATTGGGGAAAATCCACAGTAGATTCAACAATTCAATCGTGAGCTTAAAGGGACGAAGACAATAATTCTAAATGTTTTTAGTAAATCAGCAAATGTTCCAGCTGTCCAGAAACAAATTTGAATGTGTGGACTGGTGGACTCATGTGGGATTTAAGCAAACATATGGCCTGTCATGCAGGACAGACCACGGCCTTGGTTTCTGATCAATACAACTGGCGACTAAATGTTTGTTTATTATTGAGAAAACTCCTGAGCTGCAATGACTTCTGTTAAAAATAATGACAGATAATCTTTATCGTCTGTCCCAAAGGTGAGAGAAATTCTTCTTTAATAGAAAACAGACTGTAGAACTTTAGCAATTCTTTAAAATGTGGTTCTCAGTGTTTATTTTGAACTGCACCATCAAATGAAACTCGGTTACCAAGTTGACATTTGTAAATGCAAAGATTTTCCGTAATTTTTCAGCTTTCTAATGTGCTGCTTTAGTTAATCTCAAAAAGACAAAACTGACTCTTACCTTGTGTGTCTGCAGTGACTGAGTGAGGTTCAGAATGAGGATCCCAGACCTCTGCTCCTTTACTTAAGTCCAGCTGGTCAGCAGCGGTGGTTACTCATTAATCCAAGATAAACTGAGTCAGGGGCTTTACTGTCATGAGTCACAGTTCGCTTTGTACTGATGAACAACTGCTATAGATTAATGATGTGTTTTGACAGAAAAGGGAAACAGGATGAAAAGCTTAACTTCCATAAAAATACAGCAGAAACTTTAAGAACCTCTGAACTTGTGTGTATTTTTTTTTTCTTTGTAATATTGTCTGACTGAAAAATTGGCGTATAGTGGGAATGTTTATTTCCGAAAAGACTGTGGTAATTTTCCTCAGCATAGGGGTCAAGCAAACAACGAGTCTACAAGTCATATTAACGTCAAAGTGTTGACCAAACAATGACCAAAAGTGAAAACAAACCAGATTTCCTTAAACATGTTTTTTTTTCCAATGTGAAAAATAATGATTGAGGTTGTGATGAATCAATGTTTCTTTTCTGGTAGGTGTTGTTCTCATCAGTGCTTTTTAAAATGGTGGATGTTTTGGACTGACTGCGTTATGCTTCATATTCTTATGAAACATTATAGCTTCAGCCTGTGTAATATACTTGTAGTTAATACAAGTACATTTAGGATAGTAAAGTTTCCAAGGAAGAGATTATTGCAACATACAAACATTGTAGAAGCAGATAACTGTTTTACCATTTTACAAAAGTCCTGGGAAAAAAGCTAATAGTAGCCATGTGTCCCGCTTTGTACTTTGTCACACAAAGTTAAGCTATATTGTGCTATTAGAGACATAATCACCAGTGTTTGGTGGAAAACCTGCACCTGATTCAACAAGGCCAGTTTTATGTCCTCATAAAGAAGTGAAACATCATCCTGTCTGCTGTTTTACAGCTCTTCTTTAATCTCCTGTAAATATTCTGACTGTTATAATGTGTACAGGTATCACAAAAAGAAATCGATTAAGAAAAAATGAAGAATTGCTTGCTTTTCTTTTTACTTCCTCTGAAACTGACAACAACGTTTTGAAGTTTTATTAATGAATTAAGCGCTTGGATGACATATTACTGTTGAATTTTTCTAGTCTGTCTTCATTTTGATTTGGGGTTCAGCTTATTTATCACAGCTTGGGCCATTTCTAAAAGACTGATAGAAAACCTCATTGTCCTAAGTAGCTTTGTGAAATGGTCGTATTTATATTTATTTACTTACACTGAAATGTGTAGAACCTTGACAAGTGTAATTATTAGAGTTTAAAGAACAGAAATGAAAACAGTTGATCTTAAGAATTTAAAATAGCAACATCACAATTAAAGTAAAGGTATTTCCCCAGGCAAAAGAGTTAAAACTGTTAAAAACATGGAAAAAAATAAAATTATTTTTAAAATATTGCCAACTTTTAAATTCTGATAATAATTTGGATGACGTTAACCTTACTGGACATATTTAAGTTTGCACTACATGCACTTTAGAATCCAATTGTGTTGCATTCTGGGAGAACCCAAGATACCCCGTTTTTATGCCTTTATATCAAATTTGCTCCCACTTCTAGAGAAATACTTTTTTGTTTCAAAATAAGTTACATTTGAACTGACACGTAAAGATTCTGAAATCATTAAACCACAAATGAACTGTAATTAGCCTTATTTTATATTTAGTTTTACTAAACGCGCCTCTGTCTGACTGCTCCCAGACCTGTAACATCAAGAAGACACACAGAACCTCCCTGACATGATGAAGTAACAAAACATCTGAAAAAGCGACACATCATATCCCAGTTTAGAGACACTGAAGGGCAGATGAAAACATTGTACATCAATTAATATATCTATTAATCAAGAAAAGATTAATAGATCTAGCACAGCTATTTCTAAAGAGTTGGAGTTCCAATGAACCACAATGAATGACTGATAACTCAAACCAAACGTCATAAAAAAAACAAAAACCTAGAGCAACATTTGAAGCACTGCAGATTTTACTTGCTCCAGATAAGAGATTCAATAATAAGAAAGAGACTGGACAATTGGATTCATGGGAGAGGTTCAAGGCAAAAATCCTTGCTGACCAAGAAAATTTCAAAAGCTCCCCCACATTTTCCAAATTGCCAAGACTTTTGAGAAAAACTTTGTGATTTTTAGAGTGACAAGATAGATATGAAAAATTTTGGAAGGAGTGCATCTAGACAGATCTGGTTAAAAAAGCAAACAAGCAAAGAAAAAACTAACTGATTCATGATCTGGAGGGTTTTTATAGTTGAATCCTATATCATCAGTCATAAGGTGTAGGAGGCAATTACTTTTCACAAAGGGCAAGTCTAGTTTTAGTATCTTTTTCGTTTAAGAAATCTGCATTTTATGTTTACTTAAGTGAACATATCGCGCTTGCCAACACACTTTAGTAAGCATTTTTATTAAAAATGCTTCATAAAATGTTTATTATGTTGTTATTAAACATAATAAATATGTTTGGAAACTATGAGAGAAAAAAGCTAAATCAGATAAATATCTTCAAATTTGTAAATGTGTTATCATCAGACTATATCTAAACAAAGAGTCTTAGGGTCCAGATAAATCTGCTTTTAAGCTGTCTGTAATTTATTTAACATATTTTCATCCTTTTAGACATTTGTGCTTGCGATGGTATGTCCATTCTTATTCACTGTTGCTAATTTATGACTATAATCTGCTCATTTTTAAGGGTTTACAAACCACACATCAATCATCATCATTTATTATATTTAATCAACTGTGTGCTTCTCATACGTATATGTTACTGGGTGATATTTCACTCCAACATTTGGTGACGTCAGAAGTTTTATGGGTGCAGAAACCAGTCAGTTGTTGAGCATATAAGCAGCAGAGATCAGGAGATGAAGCAGATGGAGAGTTGGGGAGACAGATTCACCATGAGAGCTCTCGTGTTTTTTTGCAGTGTGCTCATCACACAAGGAGTTCAAGGTACCATTCTGTTTTATTAAATAACCTTTTTCAACATTTAGAACATCAGTTCCTACTTCTGAAAATAAATTTGCATATCTTTAAACATAAGCACAACTTAGTGTAAATCTAAGCAATATTTATTTCGGATTGTTAACATTACTTCAACTAACTCAAAATGTTTTCAAATCCTCCAGGTTGGATGACAACGGAAGGTAATTGAACAACATTTAGTGTAAATCCAAACAACATATTTTCAGATTATTATTCTTATCTCAACTAACGCAAAGTGCTTTAAAATCCCCCAGATTGGACCACTTCACCAATGGATTACACAGCAGAAGGTACAAGGTTGACATTACTTAGATTGGAAATATTTCCACTGTTGGTTTCATTATTTCTATTTTTACTAGCAATCTACTGTGATGGTTACCTGTACAACAACAATGGCAGTTTTCACAGCCCCAACTACCCATATAACTATCCAAACAATGTGAAGTGTACATGGTACATTAGGCCCAGTTTGTCTGATCATTGTGTTCGTCTGGAGCTGCTTAATTTACGGTAAGTGAATACTCTGCATATGCAAGATTGTAACTATTTTTAACTGGATTTGCTTTATTTTTAATTTGCTATACTGTCTTTTGGTCTCAGCTCGGAGTGTAATTTTGACTGGGTTGTCATCTATGATGGCTACGATACCAACAGCAGAAGGGTGAGCAAACTCTGCAGTGCAAATTCCTTTGTCTACCACTCCACTGGGAGCTTCTTAACCATCCACTTTAGCAGTGATTCTAGTGTCACCCACCAAGGATTTCTTGCAAGCTACAAAGTCGTAGGTAGGTCTCTGTGGTTAAAGAAATAAAAACAAATAATATAATTTTAACCAAAATTCTTGTTTGTTTTCTAAAGTTGAAGGTTCCTGTCTGTACAACTGTGGCTACCAATCTGGAAATTGCTCTTGCCAAAATGACTGTGAATACAGAGGGACTTGCTGTGCAGACTACTCAAGTAAGCAGTGATGTATTATCACAAAATACGCTTGTGGGGACTTTTGCCTTTTATAAACTTCTTTACTTATTCTGAAAAAGAAAAAATAAAATGACTACAGTTGTCCATTAATTTTTCAAGCCAAATTATTTTTGAGGAAACTCCCACATTTCTGTACAGTAAATTATCGGTAAATTAGAATGTTATTGTAAAGGCAATTTATTTTCAGTGACTTTTTTTTCTTTTTCTTGCAGCACACTGTCGATCCATCAACAGCACCACTTATCCCGCCACATGTAAGACAACATCATTAGCGCTTTTAATAGAATTTAACAGATTTATTAGAGATTACGATGAATGGACATAACAAAAACAAGCAAAGCATAGTTCCTTTCAAAAGTATTTATACCCCTTGAACTTTTCTTTACATTTTGTCACATTATAACTGCAAACTTGGATGGATTTTATTTTGATTGCATAGCATATAAAAATATAAAGTTGAGGATATCTAATTATTTTTTACAAAATGAAAATTAAATGCGTCCCTTCACTTTCCTGAACAACATGCAGTAAAGGTACAGTCACCCTCTTTTTACATATAGTTACAATAGTTGCAAAATGGTAAACCCTCCAAGACATTCAAGCCTTTACATGTACCAGGAGACATGTAGAGACACAGATGTGACTGCACATCTAAAAGATGTTTACCAATCAGTTGGTACACAACTGGACTATCTTTTTTGCTAAACAAATAAACAGTTAATATTTAGCTTTCCAAAAATTCAAATTAAACAGATACATTTAATACAAATACATGAAAATAATTTGGAAAAAGTTGAAGACATGAATATTTTTGTAGAGCTCTGCATCCACTGAAAGTTGGAAGAGCCTTGTAGATACAACATTTGTGAATTACTTGCTTACTTTCTCTCTGACCTGTTCAACAGCTCAACCTTCTTGTTGGTACAACTGCGGACAGGACATGGGAAGCTGCTCCTGCTCCAGTTCCTGTCAGTGGAATGGAAACTGCTGCCATGACTACCACTGTGAGTGCAACCTCAACAGGTTGTTAGTTGATAGTGCTCATGAAAGCTCGTCTAAACACAGCTGCAAAATGTTTGTGCATTTTTTCTCTTTCTCTTGCAGCATACTGTGGATACACCACCAATTATCCCACCCCATGTAAGACAACATCATCAGAGCCTTCAATAGGAGAAAATTAATACATTTGTTTAAATTTTTTAAAGATTACAATAAATGAACATGGCAAATACTAGCAAAGCAGACGCCTCTTCTGTTCCTTTTAAAAGTATTTATACCTCTTGGACATTTTATGTAAAAAGTTGAAGACGTGAATATTTTTGTAGAGCTCTGCATCCACTGAAGGTTGGAAGAGCCTTGTAGATACAACATTTGTGAATTACTTACTTGCTTACTTTCTCTCTGACCTGTTCAACAGCTCAACCTTCTTGTCGATACAACTGTGGATACAACATGGGAAGCTGCTCCTGCTCCAGTTCCTGTCAGTGGTATGGAAACTGCTGCCATGACTACCACTGTGAGTGCAACCTCAACAGGTTGTTAGTTGATAGTGCTCATGAAAGCTCGTCTAAACACAGCTGCAAAATGTTTGTGCATTTTTTCTCTTTTTCTTGCAGCATACTGTGGATACACCACCAATTATCCCACCATATGTAAGACATCATCATCAGAGCTTTTAATAGAATTTAACAGATTTATTAAAAATTACGATGAATGGACATAACAAAAACAAGCAGAGCATAGTTCCTTTCAAAAATATTTATACCCCTTGAACTTTTTTTTTTTTTTTTTTACATTTTGTCACAATACAGCTGCAACCTTGGATGGATTTTATTTCGATTGCACAGCATAAACAAATATAAAGTTGAGGATGTCTAATTATTTTTCACAAAATAAAAATTAAATGGCTCCTTTCACTTTACTGAACAACATGCAAAAAAGTTCCAGTTACCCTATTTTTACATATACAGTGGTTACAATATTTGCTCAAGACATTCAAGCCTCTAAGAGTCTACGTGTACAAAGAGGCATGTAGAGACGTCTGTATTTGTAGAGACCTCTACATGTACAGAGAACTGCAGCTGTGACTGCACTTCTAAAAGATGTTTACCAATCAGTTAAGTACACAACTGGACTATCCTTTTTGTTAAACAAATTAAAAGTTAATATTTACCTTTCCAAAAATTCTAATTAAACATATACATTTAATACAAATACATGAAAGTAATGTGGAAAAAGTTGAAGATGTGAATATTTTTGTAGAGCTCTGCATCCGCTGAAGCTTGGAAGAGCCTTGTAGACACAACATTTGTGAATTACTTGCTTACTTTCTCTCTGACCTGTTCAACAGCTCAACCTTCTTGTCGAAACAACTGTGGATACAACATGGGAAGCTGCTCCTGCTCCAGTTCCTGTCAGTGGTATGGAAACTGCTGCCATGACTACCACTGTGAGTGCAACCTCAACAGGTTGTTAGTTGATAGTGCTCATGAAAGCTCGTCTAAACACAGCTGCAAAATGTTTGTGCATTTTTTCTCTTTCTCTTGCAGCATACTGTGGATACACCACCAATTATCCCACCCCATGTAAGACAACATCATCAGAGCCTTCAATAGGAGAAAATTAATACATTTGTTTAAATTTTTTAAAGATTACAATAAATGAACGTGGCAAAGATTAGCAAAGCAGACGCCTCTACTGTTCCTTTTAAAAGTATTTTCAGTATACCCGTTGGACATTTTCACTATTTGTCACATAATAACTGCAATTGTGGATGTATTTTTTCCCCATTGCTTACCAAAGATAAAGACAAAGTTGAGGATAACTCTCTACTTTTCCATTGATTATTGAAATATTGTAACCCTCCTGTGTATGGCAGCTCAACCTTCTTGTCGACACAACTGTGGCAGCTACCTGGGAAGCTGCTCCTGCCAATACTCATGTCAGTGGAATGGAAACTGCTGCCATGACTACTACTGTAAGCACAAATTTGCCAACATCAACTGGATCTGCAGTCATATTTAGACATTCTTTGATTACACTAAGTCTGCTGTGAAATGTATGAGAAAAAAAACAAAAAAACCAATTTATTTTCTGATTCATGCAGCTTACTGTGAATGGACCACTGAAGTTCCCACCGTAGGTAAAACATTCGTTTTCTCTAGATCTATTTTAAAGTGACACATTGAACACAATAATAGAACTTGTTTCTGGAGGAGATAGATAAAGATAATAGAAAATTTTAAAGAAATTTGTTCAAATATTAATTTAATACAGTCTATTTAAATAATGCTGAATCACAGCAAATGTAAAATTGTCATAATAAATAATAATAAAAAAAGAAACATCACTGAGATCTTATTCTCCTTTCTCAGGGCAATGCGGAGGCTCCCTGTTTGGATCTGGTACCATTTCAAGCCCCAACCACCCCGACTACTACAACGACAACTCCTACTGCGTGTGGCAGCTCAGAGCTGCATACGACCAAAGGATCTTCTTGGCATTTTCTTACCTGCAGTGAGTAGAATCAGTCAAATCCAGTCACATTACGAGAATGGAAAATATTGTAGGATTCGGTTTTACATTTCTACAAATCTTTTTCAGAAAGTGTGTACATTTTCTTTCCGCTTCCACAAACAGATTGGAGAACTGTTGCAGCTGTGACTACATTTCAATCTACGATGGACCGTACACTTATTCACCATTTTTGGGGAAAGTGTGCAACAACAGTCTGAGCAATTTCTACTCCACCTCCAACTACATGACAGTGGTCTTCCGGACGGATGGCTCTGTGGTCGGCCGGGGATTCAAAGCGGAGTTCATGAGCTCTCTGAAACCCAGCTCAGGTACGCCTGGGTTTTTGTGTTTATATCTTTCAGTTGTAAATTCTACGTGAGGCAATTGTTGAAGTGGTCAAGTCAGGATTTACATCTTTACTCTGTGGATCTTTCTTTTCAACATCAGTCACACCAAAAAAAAAAAAAAGTTGTTTTACAAGGGGTTATGAATAAACGTACTAATATTCATTGCAAACTATCTGGTTGCTGGACTCAGAGTCAGCAGGAGACTCAGAAGGTTAGTTTCTGGTAATTCAAATGATTGCTACCAAACCATTGGTATCCATCCCCAACAAATGTTGGAGTACATTGACATACTTTAAATTTAGCTTATTGCTTAGCAGGTTAAAGTGAATAAATGTTACAGTAAAATAGTTTACGTATTCTAAATAAAAATTCAGTTTTTATGTTCTATGACTAAATTCAACTTGGTAGTTTTGGCCCCTGTTGCAAATGTTTGGACCCCTTTGGTCTACCACATAAGATTCCAAAAATATACACAAGAGTTTGAAACAAACTGTGCAAAAAGAAGCATGGTTACTTTTCTATGGCATTTTAGGGCACGATTATCTATTTGTTTATTAAATATTGAACATAATTCTCTTTCAGGTCGTGTTGACTGTTCCTCGGACAACATGAACATCGTTATCAACCGAGCCTACCTGAACTCTCTGGGCTACGACGGCCACAGTTTGTACCTGGACGATCCGTACTGCAAGCCAGCGATTTCCAGCTACGAGGTGGTCTTCAGATACCCCCTCAACTCTTGTGGAACCGTCAAACACGTAAGCGACTCACCGCATTCCCGAAAAACATGAATACTATTTAATAATTTTCCAGCATTCTTCTTTAAAGTTCGCCAACTCTCGAGAACCGCATACAGATTCTCATGTCCCAAAACCTTCCTCAATGAACAGTTCGACAACGGCAGAATTGTGTACACCAACAATATCCGCGGATTTCCCTCGTCGCAAGGACAGATTGTGCGTCAGTCTTACCTGAAGATGAACGTCAACTGCACCATGGAGCCGGATTCTGTCTCCCAGATCATGTTTGTTGTGAGTAACGGGGGTAACAGCAGCATCGCTGGTTCGGGGCGATACAACACCAGCATGGCTTTCTACACGTCCAGCAGCTTCTCCTATAAGGTAATGTTTGGTCATGAAGATGGGACCGTGGAAAGTTTCTGTTGGAAATGGTACGATGCTGATATTTCGCCTTCTTCCGTTCAGGTAACTGACGTCCCGTATCAGGTTGCTCTCAACCAGGACTTGTATGTTCAAGTGGACATGAGTAGATATGACAGCAACCTTGTCCTCTTCCTGGACACCTGCGTGGCCGCTCCATCGCCCTTTGATTTTGAAACCAGACCTTATTACTTAGTGCGAAACGGGTAAAACAAGAAAATGCAGCTCACTAGAGTTGCCTTTTTCGGATCGTTTTTTGTTTATTTTTTGTTGAAAATGTATTTATTTTTTCTGTTTTTACTTCCAGGTGTACTGTTGACAGCACGTATCGCCCCATCTCTTCTGGCAGCTGGTACAGGGCCCGTTTTACATTCAAGGCCTTCATGTTCCTGCGAGGCACAGAGTCTGTGTACCTCCAGTGCAAGGTCCTGATCTGCCCTGCCTCAGAGAGTAACTCCCGCTGCCGCCGTGGATGCAGCAGACGTAAGGCCAGGGAGCTGGAGCCCAAACATGAGAGCCAAACTCTGGTCATGGGTCCCATTCAGCTCAAAAGTAAGAATGTATCTCAGTTTATTCCATACAGCGCCTTGAATACGAACAGAAGTCCAAAGAAATGTTGTGACTTCATGAGAAAAATTAAGGATGAGCATTTTTCTGTTTGGCAGAATCTGAAGAGGAGAAGAAAGAGCCTGAAGAGCAGAACGAGGCTTAAGTTGTTTCTGCGGAAATCTCATCCAATCAACTCTGTATTCCTTTAAATGAAATGCTAGATTCTACTCAACCTTTTTCCTTTCTCTCTCATTATCTGATTAAATGCATTATTGAAAGACAAGCTGTGTGCCTCGCTGAGTCAATCTCTTAACTAAAGTGAATCTTCTTCCAGTAAAAAAAAATGAATAAAAATGCAACATCCATCATCTTTCCTTTATCCAAGTTTGATTTGCTGCGGTAAAAGCTACAACAGGAACCCAGATATTCCCCTTCCTGCTCGTTCTGGCCAAATCTAGGATGTTTTTAAGTAAGAAAATATGGAGACTACTTGTGAGTTGTGGGCCTGCAGCAAGGTCTCCGCTCAGTGGAAAGTTCTCAAACTCCAACAGAAGACACTCAGGAGGGATCCTGATAAGACGCTGGAACCTTGTTGACTTGTTTTGATGCGCAAATCTTATATCAGGCCATGATCCTTTTCTCAAGCCCTTAGCTGACAGCAGAAATGTATAGTATATCTAGATCTTCCCTTTTTAGCTTTGGTTCTTCATGATGACATAAATACTTCAGATGAGCCTACAATTATTTTATTCATCTCTTACCTCTTAACATATAAGCAGAACACCACAACACACAGACTCTATACTCACCAACTTCTTACCTGTGACTGTTAGATCAGCAGAATCAGTGGCTTCCTTTAAAGGCCAGCTAAAAGCTAAGCTTTTTAAATTCAGTTTTTGCTTAAATTTGTATTGTGTGTTTGCTATTTTGTTTCTTGATGGACTTTGTGATTTTTATCTTGAAAAGTGCGATATGAATGAAGTGGATCTGATGCACCGCTCCTCCTGAACCCAAAATTTGACAACCGGTCAGACCTTCACGTCCAACACCCTACAGTAAACATCCTTCATTTGTCCAAACAGACTTTCAGCCCCCCCCTTCTGGAAAAAGACAAAAAAATGGAAATCCCCACCCACCAAAAAACGAGGCAAAGTTCAAGTCAGTTAGAAAACACTTTACTTATAAATTAGTAATCCATATCACAAGAAACTCTTCTGCCATCTCAGCTCAGAGAGATGGAGATGGTCAGAAGTTTAACATTCATGAATCTACGACAGACAAAGAACATAAGGCAGCCTTTTACTGAATGTCCCCATTAAATTTAGGAACAATAACAAGGTGGTGCTTCTAAAAACAGCAACTACACCCTCTACGTGTGTTGGTAAGCAACAGACAACAGTTCCCAAGACAAAGGACAACCTTGCTGAAGTCTTACAACCAACACAGTTAAGCTTTAATTTTAATTTTTTTTTTTTTACATGGAACATCTATCCAACCATTCAGAATATAATACTCAATAAATATTCAATGTAAAAAGCACTGGGATACTTATATTTAATGAACGATTTCATTGAGAACTACCAAAGGCTAGATCGTGCTACGTGGCAATCCTGAAACAGTGTTCATATGAGACACAAGTTTGATTTTGTATTTAAATACGGAGACACTTGTTACAAAAGGACTTCATACACTGTCAAAATAGTCAGACAATAACATGATGCTGTAAAAAAATTATTAAATTCTGACAAAACGACTTAAAAGAAACAAGTTAACTATACCATCATGATGGAGGAACCTTAAAACACTTCCTGACCAAAAGCCATCTTATACAAGCTTTGGCCAGGTTTCACTGCTGATGCCACTTTCTTGTTCCAGACAGAGCTGGCATAAACTCTTAGGTTAGTTAGCAGCATTCATGGAGAAGAAATTTTGGCCAGTAAAATGTTGAGAAATACAATCACGGCAACCACGATCAAACCGCAACAACCGACTCTTCTGTTATCCATAAGGTTCTGGGTCTAGCTGCTATAATAAGAACAGGAAATAGTATTTTAAAATGACAGTCGTCTCAAACTTTTGACACAAAAAAGGTGACAATGTCAGGCACTGCAAAGAAATCGTAGTAACGCACCAAGCACAGAAATAATTTCAACACGGCTTCAATAAGGCCAACAGTAAATATCTGAGAAATAAGTATAAGTTACTTTGGGTGTGTTGAGAATTTATTTTTGTGGTGTTGTTGAAGATGTAAAAATATAAAACCGGATCTCCTGATTTGTTCAGTGCCAAGTCAGATGTTTACAAGCACTAATCACAGGCATACACCTCAAATTGTTTTTAAGGCAGTTAATGGTTTAGCTGAAGAGTTTTGTTTTCCCCAAGGTGGAATGATTACAAAACGACAGTAAATAAAAATAAACTTTTTTTAAAAGTTTTAGTGTACTGTAGTATTTTCTAATACAAATAATGTTAAAATTAGATGTATATGCTGCAGCAAGTTGATGCACTTTTTGCGGTCATGGCCATGCTTTCTTTAGGTCCAGTCCTGGCTGAAAAATGGACAGTTTTCTTTCTAAATTACAAAAATTCATTTATCTTTAAGCAAATTTCAAACTGGCTGAGATAGGAGCCATCGGTGATGCTGACTTAGCTCAGACGCTTAAAATTTTGACAAAACTGGTTTTTGTTTTTTCAACATTATGATCTTAAATATTCTATAAAAAATGGTTTCAGAATCTATAAAACATGTTTCTTCTGGATAGATGTCCAAAAGCAAGACCTCAACTCTAAATTTGTGGACAATCTTTTAAAGGAGCATTTAAACCAGAAAACCAAAAAATTAAAAACAAACAATCAATCCTGATACCAACAGTAGCAAGCCTTTCAGCCAGAACTGAGCCCACATTAAAATACATGTTTATTGGAAGTGCGTTTATATATGAGACTGTATATATTATTTCACTACAGTAAACGTACCAGTGTGCACCCAATTTGTGTTTCTGAAGTTCACTAAAGTTTTGTGTTTTATAATAAATCCGTTTTGGAGAAGAGTTCAAATGAATCATTAAACACCCCAAATCAAAGACATTCATACAAAGCTGAGTGCATGTAAACCTCTGATGGGCACTGAGTTTTTCCCAATGGAAAAGGTGTTGAGTGCAAATTTTAAAATATAAGCTGGAAAACTCTTGTTGCTCCAGTAAACACAGGTGACTTTCAACTTGATGTAATTTTCTGTCCACAAATTAATTAACACTTTGTATGTTTAAAATTCAACATGGAATACTGATTGAATATTTAGGAAAATGCATCCATATATGTAAATTTGAGTCAAATCCAGTGCATTCCAAATAAATAAACCATATAGGGAAATGGATCCAGAATAAATGTGACTTCTACCACCACCGCAAATAAATTCTTGAGATGTCAAAAACACTGATTATTCCTTTGTAATACACTAGAACGGGGCACCTCTAGCTATACCTAAAAGATTATGTTCTGAATGCCAACGTTGCCCTGTGCAAGTATAACTTTAAAAGCCTATGCTACATACAGGCCAAGTGAAAAGACCAATAAATAAAATTCCTAGTAAGTAAAAACAAGCGGTGCGCTAAAAGAGTTCTCAAGAGTTTTTTCCTCGTTCGTCGATCACTTATGCTGCCCCCGAGCGAAGTGGCAGGCAAAGTCATACTTGCTTTTGCACTTGTGGCCGCAGATGTTGCACTGGAATGGGTTCTCGTAGCCGTGGCACCCCATGTGGATGGTGTAGAGGATGTTGTCGGGGAAGTAGATGTCACAGTGTTGGCAGTGATGCAGCACGTGGGGGTCCTGAACGGGGGCGGACTGGCCAGGGACCGGGGTGCTGGGCTGGCTGTTGGATATGCTCGGGGTGCTGGTGCGCCCGCTGTGCTCGCTGCACGGTCCGCCCGTGGGACTGCAGTTACTGTGTGGAGGGGCGCGGGGCTCCGGGGTGATCGGGGAAGAGGAAGCGGCGCGAGTCATGCTGGCCGTGACAGCAACAGGAGCAGTGGCGGGGTGCGGCTGCTGGATGAGAAAGGGCTTTTCGTCCACTACGGACTCTGCTCCTGGAGACATTGGAGCCTGGGTCTGAGCCTGGGCTTCTGACGGAAGGCTGGCCAGCTGGCCTGCCAGGGTGGACAACTGGTTCAGAGGGTTATCCATCACCATCTCATGGTGGTGGTGGTTTGGGTCAGAGGAGAGCCCGTCCTCTGCTGCCCGGCTCTGGTTATCGAAGGTTTCTTGGCGCAAGTGGGGCAGCTCGTGGGAGAAGTCATTCACCCCATCGGCTTTGTGCACCACCATCGACGGGGGGCTGAAGTTGATGAGGAGACGTCGACCGTAGGCCAGAGAGCTGGCCTTCTTCTGCAGGACACTCAGCATCTTCTTATGGGACAGGGAGCGAGCACCTTTCATTGGCAGGAGTTTGTGCCGTCTACGGCGGTGGTGTGACAGGTTGCTGCGGTCGCTGCAGCGGAACGAGCAGAGCTCACATTTGTAAGGCTTCTCGCCCGTGTGAGAGCGCATGTGAGCTTCCAGGTGGCGCTCGTAGGCGGAGGCAAATGGGCACAGGTGGCAGCGGTGAGGCTTCTCACCTGTTTGTCAGAAAAAACTTTGACCAAACGAGATCTTGCTAGTGTGAAATGCAATTGTACACAGAACAGCAACAAAGGACCAACATTTGTTTGCAAATATTTTCATGTCACATAAATCACTGTGATTTGTGGAATGAACTGTAAAAACATACCTGTGTGAATGCGGATGTGTTCAATGAGTCGGGCTGTTCCTCTTGTGGCATAGTTGCAGTAGCGGCACTTGAGTTTGCCATCGTAGGTCCTCTCGAAACCATCAACCAGGATCCCTGAGCTGTCCTCCAGGGATATGTCCACCGAAGGATGTTCCAGGCCATTCTGGCTGCATTCTGTGACCAAAATGTGTTGCACAAAAACCAAATGAAGCAACATGCAAATCTTTTTGTTTGCTAGGTATTCATGGATACCGTTGCAGCTTTTTTTTTTTTTTTTTTACATTTAAAAAATGGGTTTACCAATTGATTAAAACATGCAAATCCTAAAGGTAATCATGTGCACTGTATTTTGTTTAGTGGTTTCAAAGTAAAGGGGTCTGAATAAAAGCAGACACTCACATTTTATTTAACTTAAAAAGAAAAACTCCTTAACATCACAGTGATATTTCATTTCCCTGTGGGATTTAAAAAAGTATCTTCAAAATTAATTGAGCTGAATTGCTCTTCACACTGCTGTGTATTAAATCACAGTAAAATGCACTGAAGTTTCTGGCTGTAGCATAGCGAGATTTGAAAACGTTAAAAGGTTAAAAATACTTTATTTGAGGCACTGTACAGACACGCAGAACTGCATTATGAAATTAAATTCAAAAATATTTTATTAATCCCAAAGTGAAATTAAATAACCACTTAAACAGAACCAAGACATACTCTCATGTTTGAATTATATAAACAAAATAAAAATAAACAACACTCAGTATGTCTTGGGAGTAATATGTAAAAAATACAGTTGTTTGTTGATACATTATGGTGGCCTAGAAGGTTTTACAAAATGTAAAAGCCACAACGCGATTTGTTAAGTTATACTAGCATGTTTTTCTTATCTTCTGTTTTAGCATAAATTCCTTTGTGGCTTTTTGCTGTTGCTATGTTGCTTTGGCATTTTGTTTAACCTTCTGAGCCGCCGTATGACGGTGATTAACATTTAGAGACATTAATCCTGAAACTACCAAGCATATTCCTGCTGCTTGCAACAGTAAACACATGAGAAATACGTCACCTGCTGGCAGCTCGTCCACCTCCTTGACCCCGCTCACAGAGCCTGATATCATGTTGACATGTTGAGTCTGCTGGCTGAGATACTCCTGGAAATCCTTCACAAAGTCCAGCGTGTCCGGCTTTTCCTCCCCCATTGGAAGAAAGTGACGGAGGTTCAACTCACTGCTTAACAACATCACATATTTGGACACTTATCAGTGAGGACAACGGGAACGGGACAACACTGAAGCGATTTAGAAACCCAAAACATCTGGGCAGGTACATGTACAGCGCTATGTTTTGTAATCTCCACATTTGTCAGTGTATTTTAATGTTATCTAGTTGAATTGTACAGCATACCAACCTCCAAAGATAAAAACAGCCGGACGATTTCTTAAAAAAAAATTAATCAAAAGAAACAAAAGAAAACTGGTGTTAAGTCCTGTTTACTGGCTAGCCAGACACAAAGACAGAAAAACCCTGGAGAACAATGATTGACAAGCAGGAAATCGGCGCGATCCAATGTCTGGTAGGTGTTTTCTACACGCAGCTCCTCCTCATCATCGTTAGCATCACCATCATCGTCATGTTTGTTACCAAAACCGTGTTAGCCGAACAGCTAATGTTAGCTCCGTTAGTGAAAAGCATCTTTTTTTAAAGACTCCACCGAAAATCAGACAAAGACTCAACAGTTTATATTAGGGAGAATGTTTCAGTACGCTAAAATCACTTACATCGCTCACAATTAGGAGAACAACAGCAAGTATTTCCCAGGGAAGCTAGCGGGCTAAATCAAAACAATTAACCAGTTAAAGTCCATGTTACGCCTTTAAAACCCGTCCCCTAAAACCACAACACTTACACAAAGGTTCCCACCGGAAATGTAGCGGCAGCAAATTATATTTTTTATTTTATTTATTTTTATTATGTCAGCAACTGTTTTCGTCTCTTATGGTTTTCTTGCACTCAGCAAAAGGTCCAAAGGGATAGCATTAAAAAGCAAGAGGTGAAAAAGATCTTTAAAATACGGAAGAGGATTAGTACGGAAGAGGATTAGGGCCACCAAAAAAAAAAAAAAAAAAATCTGACTTTAAAGTCAGAATTCTGAGATTAAAGTCAGAATTCTGAATTCTGACTTTAATCTCAGAATTATTATTATTTTTTTTTCGGTGGCCCTAATCCTCTTCCGTATTAAAACTACTGTATTAATACTATAAAAACATTTTTAATTTGGTAAGAATTGTTTAAATTTAATTGTCATTCTAATTGACATTCTCATTTATTTACTCGGGAACTTTAAAGTCTCTGTCTTTACCACTTCATTAAAAGTTCGAAATTAATTTTAGAATTAAAATAAATATTCTTATTTTATTTCAAATTTTTAAAAATCTGCAAATTCAATCTACTCTAGTTCTTTTCACTTTTTGAAGTTATCTCACAAATGGTAGAAAATTTCATATAGAGAGAAAAAAAAATCAAATAAAATTGAAGTGAAATATTTTCTGTGAACTTTTATTCTTCATATTACCGTATTTATCATTATTTCTATTTTAATTATATACATATATATATATATTTATTACATAACAATCTGGTAGGTAAGAACAGATGTCTTTACAAGCTTGTGCTTAGAACATTCATGGGCTGATCAAATTTTTATTGAGGAAGATTTACACTTCCATTGACTAAATTTATTAAAACAAATTAAAAAAATTGAAAAGCTGCAAAGAGTTTGTGAGAGAGGAAACTGGCGAAGGATGTGTGAGTCACCCTTTTTTGATGTAGTGCTCTAGAGATGTTGAAAAAAATGCAACATAAAATTTACTTGGGAATGTCAGACCCTGTCCCTGGTGAAGTTATACTCTACAAATCCATTGTGTCAAGTGTCATGTCACAAATTTTTTGTAGCATAGATCATTTTCGTCTTTGAAGGTAAAGTAGCATTGTTGCAGTTGCTCGGCACCAACCATTGTCTTCTGCTTATCTAGTGGGACATACAGCCCTACTCAACAACACTCTCCAGCTCACTGTGAGATCAGTGCGTTCCCTGGCCAGAAGAACTCTACTCTTAACTCTCCTTGGATCACAGTGTTCCTCTGCTCAAGTCTAAGGCCAAGTCCACTTACCCTAAGACGAATGAAGTTAATTTCTGCTGCTTCTGCCAGAGACCTTGTAAATCAAGAGTCTTTTGGCTCAGATCTTTATTCACTGCAACGAATCAAAGCAGCATCCGCATTACTGAGGGTCCAACCCATCTGTTTATTTCCTGCTCTGCTCCACCTTCACTTGTGAGCAGGTCACCAAGAAACTTGAAACCTCCACTTGAGGCAGAGATTGACCTCGATTTACAAAACAAGGCCTTAGACTTAGAGGAGACAACTCTCATCCCTGCCTGCCAACTGGTCCAGGTGCACCCTAAAGTCATGGTGTTAAGTCACCAACACAACCCATGAGCCACAAAAGGCAAAGATACGACCCCTTCCTTGCTCTGAAGGAGGAGAGGAGTTGAAAATGGAACAAGCTATTTCTTCTTACCGTGATGTCACAAAAGAGGCATGCAACTGTGTGTTAACAGGTGCAGGGCTGCTGGGTCAACAGATACTAGCTTAGAAAAAAATTGAAATATAAATTACAGGAGTAGATAAAATGGCAGCATCTACAATTTTGGTTATTTTTAACTTATATGGCACCAGTATTACCGTCCAGTGCAGTGTTTGACATCTTTCTACCTATCACTGCTCAGTAATGCCTATTCTTAAATACTGTTGCTAAAACACTCCCCTGTAGTGTTATGCTGCCAGTTATCATTGGGCCTGTGTCTTACTCACTATGCTGGTGTTTACACATCTCTTTCCCTTTTAACCTGTGATTTTGCTTTTATTGAGAGAGGAATGTGCTTGGTTATACATTTTAAATAGTTTTTACATCATCCAAATATTGGACTGTTCAAACTGATAAGAAAATAGCCACAGAATGAGTTTGTCAATTAAACTGGATGTGGTGTCACCAATCACCAAGGTGTTCTATAACATGAAAGACAACCGAGAAAGAGTTCTGCATTCAGTGATGGTTTGCACTTGACATTCACTAATATTCTGTAAAAAACATCAGAGAATTTCACAGGACAACCAAGAGTAAATTACTCCCAGGTGAAGTAATTACAGATTAGGGTTATGTCTAAAAGCATTTGGTTCCACTGGATAGTACTAATAGGTATTTAATTAAATAGGGCATGGCATTCAGATTTTGACTTGGATAAAAAGAGTAAAACGTTTATCTTTTAAAATCTTTCATCTAGTTTTTTTGTGCTCTATCATCCAAAGACTCACCATGTCTCACTAAAATACATTAAAGATTGTAGTTGTCATAGGACAAACTGTGTAAAAGATCAACTAATATGCAGAATTATGCACGGTCCTGCTTACTTCTGTCAGTTAAGTGTCCTCTTTATATTGAAATATATACACAGGTAATTATTTCCTGATCCGTATCCTCTGTTCATTACCTTTGGTGTCATTTTTCACAGATAAGTGGAAGCACCCATCTCTTGTCACTAGCTGATGAAATTAACCAATAGCCTGTCACCAACATACTATAAGACATGACACACTTTCAGATGTACAGTTTGTAATTATACTCAAGTGTCAAATGAGGCACGGCAATAGCAATACGTCCAGAGACCACTGACAGATTCATTCAAATTTGATCACAATCAATAATTAACAAGTTAAGTGCACAGTGAAGATCATGTTGCCCCATTTGTGTCAAACTTGTAGGAAAACCACCGAGGAGAAGATGATAAACGGCCAATTAGATGGAGACTACTGTATCCTTTTACTCCTTAACAACTGCTACCGACAGAGCATGCATGTCACAGCAGTAATGTAAACCTGCTGGCATCTTTACTTTGCAATATGAGCTGTTCATTTAGAGTTCATTTTTAGGTCCATCTACCTGTCTACCATCTGATCTTCACTGTAGGTCATTCTTATGTGAAATGAGTAGGATTTCTACCATTTGAGCAATTCTTTGGTAAGTTCAAGTAGTTCTCCACACTTTCTGGTACAATAAAGAATTTGGACACCAGATGGCGCACACGCACCAGTAGTGAAAATGGGCTTCGGCCACTCTGCTTGAATTAACACTTTGAGAAGCCAACACATACGGGATGTTATAGCGCATAAGGTGAGCTTACACTAATTAAGGCTATGTCTTGAACGTCTCATCATTGCCAAGATTCTGGAAGGTTCTTCCACCTGCGGAACTGAAGGACAGTCGACCTTCTCCGTTGAACCTCGGCCACGAGAAGAGCAAGTTACATCACCCTCGAACAGCCTGTCCTCGCTAATGTTATTTTATTGCATTTTAATTATGCTCAGGTTTCTACCGAGGCCTGAACCTCCTGAATAATTTACAAGCAGCCATGGTGATTTGTGGGCACGAGAAGACAAAAGAGCACACTTCCCATTGCAGTGGTCTAATTTGTTTCAATAGTTTTGTTTTTTAAAAAACCCTGCCGCGGAAATTATTGAGCCACTAATCTTCGGTCGCATTTAAAGCCGCGAATCTCTAGAGATCTCAAATCATTGTGGCCTCTTGACTAAAGGAATGATTTATTGCGCCTAAAAATACTAAAGGGGAGCATTGGGTCAAACTTAATTTTGCATTCATGACTTGTTCAATTCCAGATACATTAAGCTGTTCAGCTAAAGGGCAGTTGCTCTGCTAATGAGACTGGTAGCAGGTTATGCTCTTATTGCATCCAGTATGTGACTCTTTGCAGTACAGGTATGTTTTTTTTTTTTTCCCACATGAAATATGCCTTTGGAGTTACTAAAAAGTTTTCAAAAGGTTTTAAATTGAAAACAGTTTCATAAATCACATCTCATTACACAGTAGTGTGGAATTCTTTAAAGCAATAGACTTGATTTGGGTCCTTGGACTCAAAGCAGTTTTGGGGTCATGCCCTTACAAAGTTGAACTGTGCAAAAAGTGGAGGTTTTTGAACGCTATGGCTCCAATCCCAGGGCGTCTTCCACTTGGGGGTGCTAAACGCTCTTTCACAAAAAAGAGAGGTCAAAAAAATCATATCTCAAAGAGTTTTGTATGTTGTGTAAATACATGTAAATTCCCCCACACCCTCTATTTGGTTAAAACATATCACACAACATGGACTTGTAGATGTTGTTGGAAAACCCATAGACAGCATAAAACACATATGGACACGTGGGCTCATGCTTAAGGGTAGCTTAGAGAGAACACTTAACCTGAAAGTTATGTTTATAGTTTGTAGGAGGATGGATCCTCAGGAGAACCATGGCCGGGATTCAAACTAAGGACCTTCTTGCCTGCAAGGTAATAGTGCTACAATGGCTTCACTGTACACGCCTGCTTGCAAAAGATTAATTAATCAATTTTTTTTTAAATATCTATTTTGGGTCCCCGAAACATGTTTTCGCAGATTACTGCACAGGGAACTCCTCCTAAAACCTGCTCCTAGCTGTAAAACTTTGGCACGCCGACATGATTTACGCAAATTAATATATGTATTATTATTATAACAATATATGATGTAGAACCATCCCAGGGACAACACCTGTCTTTGAGAGGCTGGCAGTGTTATCCACTTGCTCCGATTCACATTTAAAAGGCCTTTCTGGCAAGATTCCCTTCTCCCCTTAATCACTTGATTTAAAGGCCTCTTGTTGTTTAACACTACACTGGACAATTAATTTACTCCTCCTTTCCCTGAAAGAAATTAGAATTTAATTTAAAGAAGGTCTTTAGCAGTTTTGTGAGACTCCGTGCCATTTGTTATGCTTGTGTAGAAAGCTGTCTCGGAGATCACCCTTCTGGAAAAGCTTTTTAATCCCAGACAAGTGCAGCCATAGTAACAGCAGACAGGAGCCTCTTGGAAGCAGACGGGTGAAGGGGAGGCTTGGAGATTTATTCTCCTTTGACTGAGACTGTTTCTTTTCTTGAGGTCTCCTGCTCCACGTGGCGAATTTGAAAAAGAACTGAGAGGTGGGGTGGGTAGGATAAAGGAGGTATATATTAAGCTTTTCTTTCCTCTCACCACTTAATTTCCTTGCAGGCGCGCCTTGCTCCGGTGTAATGAATGTAATTGCCGCCTTTGATGAGAATGCTATTATCTGGATCACACTTTACATGGGCAAACAAGACTTGGCCCTCCCTCCTCCTCCGCCTCCTATTTAACTCAGCAGTCAGACCCCCCAATTATGCAGAGAACAAGTGGCTTTTCATAAAACCAGCGTGTTGCTCTCGATTGGTGAGGCTTGGAGGCGGCTACATGTGGACAAAGGATAGATTAGATGTGATATAGGTGCACCAAAACCCCATTTCCTTGATTAATTTCCTGCATGGCTCATAGGAAAGGTTCTACTATTTCCCAGCTGAACTTAATCTTTCCTGTAAAGACGAAGGTTTTATCATTTGATAGATGTGTCAACTCGGTGGACGGAAAGACATCTTATTGGCTCACGGTGGATTGTATTTATAGACTTTATATGCTTCATTTTCTCATTTCAGTGTATTTTATTGGGATTCTATCGCCATGCTGAGAGTTGAACTACAGTCTAAAGTCTTTTGTATCCTCATACAGGTTTTGTCCCAGAATCAGCCTTCAGGGGTTAGTGTGGTCAAAGCCAAAAAGGCCAAAACGTTAAATTTTGATCCACATGTCTGCATGTCCCTTACAGGGTTTCTTGCAATCACCAAACAGGACTACCTGTGGCTTTCTTTCAACAATGACTCTTTCCAGGTCATTCTTTCATACAAGCCATATTTAGTCTTCCACTAATAGCTGATGGGATTTCTGCAGCTCCTCCAGAGATACCATAGGCCTTTTGGCTGTTTCTCTCATCCCCATGTATTGTTAGGTTTACAGGTGTACTATACCTTTTGCAATCTGAGACGATAAATGGGATATTATTTTATGACCTAAACCTGTCTTAAACCTAATCAACTTTTACTTTACTAATTTTTAAAGTAATTTCCTATGTCATCACCATGTTAGTCTTCTGAAGGAAGTTGGTTGCACTGGATTTTATTCAGGGGTTATTTGAGTAAAGGGGATTGAATATAAATACACACTACACTAAGTTCTGTAGGTTTAAGTTGTTTGATTGCGATCCTTCACAACATTTTTTTTTCTGGCCTCAACCTAGTTTCCATGCTAATCTTGTTCTGCCCTACTGTCATTACTTCACTGGCGCACAAAATAAATGAGGTTATTCACACATCATCTTTGTTTCTGCGTCACACATTCACAGACAGCGGTGTTCTAAATGCTCATTTAATAACAGGGGTGAACAGATATGGTGGGATTTTATGAAGCGACGCGCAGTAAAGCTGCTGTCACATTAGGAAGTCTAAGCAGGGTATCACTGCCCCACATTCATATTGAAGTACCACTCAGCTACACACACACATACACACGCACACACACACACCAGACTGGCTGCAACAAACCAGCGAGATTCTTTCCAATATTCCCAACAGGCAGAAATATCAGGAACAATCAAAGCGACTGTCACAAGTGACAAATTATACTATTACTCCTCTAAGATTGTCATTCTTGAAATCTATTCGCAGCCATTTCATCTTCATCAATGAGTGATTATTCCTCTAAGCAAGCAATTCCCCCGTGATTTATTGGTAATCGATTAATTTGACTATTAAGCTCTTAGCATTGCTCCAAGAAACCAGCGGCAGCCGCATTTACTTGCATATGTATCCAAACGGTGGCTCGTGGCAGTTTCATGGCGTGATGAATGCCGCCTGCTCGACCACCTGACTCTCGGAGGTTTATGCCATCAGAAACAGGTCGCTATCCAGGCCCAGTCACGGCCAAGAAAGAATTGGCCAATATTTTTGAGTGAAGTGGCATTTTAGCAGTATTTATTTGATGGCTCCCACTACCAAAACCACGGCCCACAAATAAAGAAGATGGTATAATAGCTTGTGACTGGCCGGCTGGCTCCCAACTTGAAATGAAGTGTCCGGTCGTGAGTTATCGTGGCCAAACGTCATTTGTACAGCCGGAAAAGTGGGGACATTTTTCTGCCTTGTCACTTTCTGGCCATAGCTCATTGTCCCGAATGATACCTCTGAACGCACAGTTGCCCTAATACGAGCATTACACTTGTGCCGTGAGAAGGCTGGTAATGGATCAGCCTGTCTATTGGAAGATAATATATAGCACATCCACCAGCACATCCTTAAACACCATGGAGTAATATGTGATAATGTGTGTGTCAAACTGCATTGCAGTCAGAGTAGTATTTCAAAATAGTTCAATTTAAACATAAACAGATTTAGTTTTGGAGGTGAGAAAAACAATTTGTTCTTTAAATTATTTTGAAAATTATCAAGTATTTTGTTGTCACATATATTTATCTGTCGTGTAATGCAGTTCATTTTTAAAAAGTACAAGTAGAACTTAGTGTGGTTCTTATAAGAGGACAGAAAAACACTTAACACACTTTTTGTTATGTTTATGTTAATATTTTTTGGGGGAAAGCAGGGCTAGAACATTGGTTTTCTGAAAATAATGTAATATATTTTCTTAAGGACTAGCACAACGAAGGTGCTTTAACTTGGCAAGGAAGAGAATTTCTGGTAAAGTACGCCAAACAACAGATCTATTGAGCAATGGGGTTTTGTCGATCACAAAGTTTCACAATATCTCTAAGTAAGCAAATAAAATAAAACTTTTATTTGTTTTCTATTTTTCTATCCAGGACTAAAAAATGGTATAGACTATTCACTTTTTGTCTTTATTGTCTAACATACAAAATGTGCTGTAATTTAATACTGAAGAGAATTTGAAATTTTGTGAAGCTAAATAGGTGACACAAATAGGCTTAGAAAAGATGAGCATCCAGTCGGGTGAAATGAAATGATTAATTATTTAAAAAATGTACATTTACCCATATACCATTTAATTGTAACAGCATGTTCATTTTAGATTTTCTTCCCATACAATTCTTTTATGTAGCATGTTAAAATGTATCAATAATTGATGTGCTTTCTACCTTTATTTTCAGTTATTATTATTTTACAGTATGTTTCAGATATTAAGTCATCATTTAAAGCAATTTACAATTCTTTTGAAACAATGACAATGTTTAACATTTTTGGTATGATATGAAAAGTTCATGGTTGTGAGGGAAACAAGGATCCTAGAAAAAAAAAACAGGTTTGATTTGTTGCGGTGGCAGTCGGGTCTGACTGAAGAGTTAGTGGTCTGCGTTGGTAAATGTAGCTACCAACTTTTAGATTAATGGGCTCTTTGCTCTTTGAGAATATTGATCTAATGCAATCTGGCCAGGAACGATTTCCCATGTTCCTCTGCTGTAATTTTAATAATGCATCACCATCATGAACAAAACTGTATTCAGTGGAGGACCTGCAAAAAAAAAAAAAAAGGTCAGGGTCTTTAGGATTTTGAGGGGTATTTTAAATGATCAGCTTGGACTCAGATGAATCTAAGTGACAAAATGAATTAGTCAGAAACTGTCAGTCCCAATTGGACTTTAGCTTTTTTGAGGACAAATTTCCACTCATTCAGTTTCAAATGTCAGCAGTCCTGGCTAAAAAATAAAATAAAATAAAATAAATTAAGAAGTTAATTAAGAGAAATCATTTTCAAGTGAATCGGTAAAAAGCTTTGACAAATAATCCACATGAACTTCCTACAAAGACTTGTCTCTGGTTGGAAATGATTGCTGGCAGTGATGATGATTGCTGTTTTTTCTTTTTACAAAATAAATCACCTTAACTGAAAAAATAAAAAAATAAAAAAACAAGAAACTATGTAAAACAAGCCCAAAGACGTTTTGTTTGTTAAAAAGAGCCACAAAAAGTGTTTTAACAAACCATTTTCATTGAAAATTGGTTTTTAGAATAAAGATGGAAAACATCCCTTCAGAAGTTAAACATCTTCAGAGTCAATGCAGATTTTGTGCCTAAGCCTCTAAATCTGAGTCCTCTCCCTGCAGTTCCTTCTTTTTTCCGGCTCTCCTGCGGGCATCGTTAGCCAGATGATGATGGGAGCTACCTCTGCCATAATAGGAGGGTTGACTGACCCCTGACCCCCGCATCGATCTGCTGGCTCTGTCCAGCTGGGCCTCCCCAAACCCAGTCAGCTGAAGAGGTGTTTAAAAGCAAAACACTCCAGCTCCCATCCTCTCCGCTATACCGTCATTAATTACATCATTTACCTGTGACAGTGACAAACCTGTGCGGCCACGCCACACTTTATTAAGGTCACTGTATAAAACCTGAGCCAAGCCTCAACCAGAAGCATGTGTGCACGTGCTTCACGTTGAATCCATCTTACATATTATGAGATTATGAGTGCAGGTGGGTCATTCCAGAATCAGAGGAGAAGGTAAGCATGAAATAAATCACCCGATAATTTGATTCGCTTTGCTCAAGAATCAAAAATACTGTGTGCGCTATGCTTTGTGAAATTCCTAGTATTGTGAAAACGGGAAAAAAAAAAAATATTCGCAAAAAATAATTCATACATATTCTATCCTTAAACAGGAAAGTGATGCTCACATTGAAAAAATATTTAATTTCACATAAGACTTCACTTTAGGGATCTAGCTCACTCAACCACTGAATAGTCGCATGCTGTTTGTTTTTACAAATGTCATTATTGATTTTCAAATATTTACTTATATCCCGTTAGTAGTCATTCAAACTATCAAAAGGTCAAATACTATTTAGAAACTCATTTAAGTTTTTTTTTAATTTTTAAAATGATTTGGTAGCTGAGTTGAATAGATAAATCACTTCTAATTGCAGATCATGTGTTGAAAACTTATGCTAATTTTATCTTTAATTAGGAATAGATGCTAAACATAATGTTTCTGATGATTTCAATGACAGACTGATTTTACATATCAATAATTATCAAAACTTTGAATAAATGTGTCCTATTCTGCTGAACTGGGAAGCATGGTTGCATTTGTTGGAGTGACTCATTAGGCCAAAGAGGGCTGATCTGCGGCCTGTGTATGATGTTAGCATATGGCTTACTGATATTTTCTAATGTTATGTGAATAACTGCATTTCCTCTTCATATAATGCTAAATTGGAGGCACAAATGTTACTATTATTCAAGTATTTAAGTATATTTCTAACTAAGATAATTGTACATTAGTTCAAGAAACACTTGCCATCAAAGTCAAATCATACAAGAAAGTTTTTTAAAATATAATTTTAAGTTACTTAAAAAGTGGGATAGGAAAAAACAAATATTATTTGTCCCAGCTAGACATTTTCTAGCTGGGACAGAAAATGTCTTACACATTTGGAATGTTTCAAGGAGATTTTGACTTTATTTTGATGAACATCATATCCTAAAATAGTAATAATAATAATAAAGATTTCCAGCAGTTTTGAACAGATATGAATGTAACTACAAGTGCTTTTAACACTGAGGGGAAAACCTAGCAGCTAATTTTATCATTGTTGTCCTTGTGAAACACCGAGCATGAGAAGGGTTTTGACATGTTTTTGGATGAAATATAAAAGCTTGCGGATTTAAGACCACTTCTGGTTTATGTTCTCTCTGTCTTTACTTTCAAACACAACTCGCTGACTCAGTTTTTTGATTTTTTTTTTTCTAGCCCTTGTTACCGTTGCCTCTCAGGAGCAGCCGGATGTTTGTGTGCCATTCATTCTTCCACTTTTACTGCTACATTTGCATTGCCTCGTATTTCTGCAGCTGCCTCGTCTCCCGTTCCATATCCACCTGAAATCACCTTCTTTCACCCCTCTGTTGTTCCACCTCTTTCACTATTCCCCCTTTCCCTTTCTTCCTTTTACTACAGCCCCCCCTACACACTAAAAGACTATTGGTTTCCTCTTGCCATACTTTTCCCACTACACACTAGTATTTCAATCTCAACTCAATTGAGAAGGCTGACCTGCAGACATAAAGAATTGGCTTTAAGGCTTTCAAAATGGAACTAAATCTCCTGCAGGTCACACTGGGGGAAAATAAGCAGCAAATGTAAGTAAGCATGAAATAGTTTTTCATAAATAATCCAAATGACAGGTGGCTTTCTAATGGTACCAGGGGGCTGTAAAAGAATATGTTGGCAATTTCTCCCCTATTAAAGTGAAATAGAAAGCCGAATACATAACGCCGCTGACGGAACAGTTGCATACCAGGGCCCATTGGAGTGGAGATTGAGGACACAGTTGGGTATTAGAGGCAGTTGTAGTTGGAGGTAAGATGGTGGAGTGATTGCCAGACTTACAGTCAAGGTCTTTTCCGCTGTGGGGAAAACGAATGCCCCCTCCTTCAGATCGAATCAATTGGTCAGTAACTGTCCCCTATCCATGAGCGCGTACAGGCAGCTCTATCCTGTTGCAGGGTACCGGGTATTGATGTGATTTGTGCTTGGGATTTTCAAGTAATCAATGCTACATCTGGACTAATATGAAATCCAGAGCCGAATGTACAATGTCAAACAGAAATACAAGTTAAGACCTTTTACTGCAACTGGTGTTTTACTGGCAGAAAATATATTAATCTAGATATCTGATGAGTGAAAAAAACCTATTATAATACACAAAATCCTGGTTCAGCTGTAGTTTCAGTGATTGTAGATTAGTATAAGTTTTAATCCTGAAATGTGGAAGTTTGAACCCCATATCCCATGAAGAAACCTTCACTATTTCTTGTGATGTTCCCATCAGTGTGAAATGGGCTTCGACATTACAGCTACAAACATCAAATTGTTTTACGGTCTTTACCAGCACAAAGTAGTGGATAAAAAGTACTTTGGAAAGTGGAGGACATACATGTATAAGAATATGTAGTTTGAAACATTTTTACATACATTAGTGAAAATAGAAATCCTTGAAGGCCTCAGAGTTTTGTTAAAAAGAGAAGAACGAAGAAAGATAGAAAATGAAGTTCACCTCTGAAAGAGACAATTTGATGAAGCTAAACTTTTGATCAGATAAAGATAATCTAAACATTCATTCTAAATTCCTTTCACAATTTCCCCGACCTTAGATTTAACCTTTGTGTCAATTTGTCTTGTTTCTTTACTTAACCAATAAATTAAGTCTATGACATGGTTAGTGGATGAGTTAATCACTGCTAGTTTTTGTGGTTACATACAAATGTATTCAGTCAATTTACAGGAGAAGTGTGACAATTATGAGAGTTAGGATATAATTTCATAATATATTCCTGTCATTACTTTCATAAAGTGTGTGTGTCACTTAGGCCCTCCACTAAACAGAAATTACCCTTCAGAAACAAGTTTTTTTTTTTTTTTTTTACACAAATACAAGTAATTTATAGATCATTTTTAATTAGAAACAACCTTCTTGGTTGAATACAAATATTTTATGATCTAAATTTTTAACTTAAGTGTAATTAAATATGCCTTTTTTAAATACTCAACTACCTTTACTCTTGCTGTGAATTTGTTACTTATTCTCAAGTGACATTTAAGTCAGCTCATTCATAAAGATTGCAGCATCTCGGATTATATGAAAGTCTTTTATGTTTAACTGGAACATGACTGAGAAAGCAACCTCAGTCACAGATGGCGTCCCTTCTCTGTCACACTGATTTGACTGGACTGTTTGCTGGTAAGCCGACATATGTGGCTGCTCCTTATTTTGTGTGCAAGTGTCTGAGGGAAAGAGTGATTTGAGGTCCCCTTGAGTCAGACTCTGTTATTTATTGCTATTAAATGGTTAATTTTCCTGGGTGCCCTGAGGACTGTAGGGCTGCGTTAAGATGTGAGGAAGATAGAGTGGTCGAGGGGTTACTGTGGATACCTGATGTATTAAGAGTCCAATTTTAAGAGTCCATTAGGGATTGATGCTGCCCAGTGATCTATCACATTTTTGTTCAGTGTGAGAGAGAAAGATGGAATGTCTACAACGAGTTTTGTTTGACTTTATGATTTGGATGTATTTTATACACTGAAGCTCTGCATGCGTGAAGTATGGCATTGTATGTTCATGAACTTCTTTGCATAAGCAGATCTGTTTGGACACTTATTTGTTATTAGGTGTGTAAGAGAGTGCATCCAAATCATGACATGAGATGATGTGCAATATTCTGTTCACAAGAGTGAGACGAGACAGGATTTTAGCTCTGTGGGACAATAAGGATTTCCTATTTTTTTGCTCAAAAAGAAATTAAATCTTTCATACATTACAAATTCTGCTTTAAAAAACCTTGATCAGTACAGAACTACTTAATGCTGCTCTGACAAATCTCAGTAAATCTTTGAATATGAGATTATGAAATGCAGTGACTTGTTTAAGAACTGATGAGAAGCTCTGAGATGGCTTTAGCATTGTTAGCTGCTAACAATCAGCCAGTTGCCACATTCTCAGAGTATTTCAGGACTACAAATTGTCAACAGATTGTCTTCAAATCTGTCTCCTGTTATTATCTATATAAAGTGTGCAAGATGGTGCCAAATAAATGATTTTAAAGTGGTGGGAACTTTAGTGCCTCTGTAATCCAGTGTTGTAAAACAGTTTAACAAGCCATGTGTATTAGTTAAAAAAAGTTGTTTTGTCAACATAACAGGGTAAGTCAAGAACTGCTTCCTTTGTCAAAAAAACAGACACAATATAGCAGATAAATACAAAAACTCTACAGCACTTTGTAAAACAGACAAAAAATGTTTTTGTGTTGTAATAAAATGTGAGATCACAAACTCTCATAACTGCTCCCGTCATTCTTCTAGAATCACATCGAGGACTCACGTGTGGGACTTTTTGATAACAAATTTCAAAGTCACTGTTTGCAAATGTTGCCACAGAACAAATTTTGTGCTACACAGAATTGAGGTGATGAATCCATCCATAATCGCATAAAAGCCCAATAAAAAAGCACTGAAGTTTGTTTTCGCGACAAACAATACAAAACTTCAGTAAGTTTAAATACTGTCCCGAGGCACTGTGTGAATCTAAATCTCAGACTCACTTTCTTACTTCTGTTTGGCAGCTTTCACAACTTCTACAAGAGGGAGATGAGCTATGCTAAGCAGCTGACAATACCTCTTTTTCCACCCCATGGCACAAAGAGGGAGCGGAGAGACAAAATAAACACTCATTACTGTCCATCACGACGACTGAGAGACGAAAGGGCAATTATGTCTGAACGTACTTTGCTGTCGTGCCCCTTTCTCTCGTCACAAAACAAACACCAGGGTCAGGAAAATTGTGTCAACAGGCAGGATATTAGTGTCAAGTAGGAAATTGCACTTGTTGGTCTTAAACCCGCGAAGAACGTAATTGTGGAGTTTGACAGCCGTGTTCCTGTTTTGTGTTTGCGTGCTCTCACAGTTGATCTTTTCCGTTTTGGAGGGTTGATCCCGCCATGTGTCAGATGGCAGACGCTTTTCTACTGAGCTGAGTGAAAAGCAGGAAGAAAGAGGCAATCAAAGTGCTATTAGTTTTAAATGGTTAGTAATGGGCTCCCATTTGCTGTCCAATTTATTGATCTATTGGTAATCAATTGTGGCTCATTTCTAACCCGTGAGCTGAATCTCAATACATTTTCTGTGTCGTGTGAGTGGGAATGGGTCACAGCAGGGGAAGAACGGGTTTTAGGGTTTTACATATCTGGATATAAAACAAGGATTAGGTCTTAACAAGTTTCTAAAACATTAAAATCTAGCCTCAGGTCAATTTAATCAAGTCATTATTTACGAAACAAAAGGCAAAGCCAAAATGGAAACCCTGTTCAAGTCCAATGTTGATGATTATTTGATTTTAAAAAGAACAGACTACGTAATTTATTTTCAGCTTAGTGGGACTATAAAAGTCCTTTGAACATAATGCCAGGTATGGAAGACAGTAAATTATTGCTGCTCATCAATCTGAGACTTTGGATCAAAAGGTAATTTTCAAACCACCTGACATCTATCATTCTGCAGAGGAAAAGATTGTTCGCTAAGACACGGGCATCCTGGCAAATTCAAACCAAAGTCCTGTCATCCAACGGTCGGAGAAATTGCAAAAAGCCCAGTAGCTCAATTTCACACTCTACAAACCTGAGTTTGTGGAGTGTAAAGTTAAAGTTCATGACAGTTAAATTAGAAAAATACTGAAGAAATGTGGATCGTTTGGAAGACTTTCCAGTACAAAGCCACGTTTCTCTAGCGTTATGGCAGCAAAACCTCTGGAGAAAAAAAAAAATTCTTTGGAAAAATGAGACAAGAGAAGAGATCTCAACTCTCTCAAGCACAGTGGTGGTGAGTGATTATGTGGGCTTGATGTGTTGTCACAGATCCTCAGCACATCTTTCACTGTTTAAATCTTTCACTCATATATAAACTAGTGTGCTTGAGACATGTATGAAACCATCTGTTCCACAACTGAAGCTTGGCTGAAATCAAATCTTCATCAGGACAATGATCTCTAACTATACACTGTAATCCTGTGAACTGGGGAATTGTTGAAAAGTAGAGTGGACTGAAGATATTTCAAAAATGTTGCTTGCAATACCTTAAGTTTAAATAATTTTAGTAAAGGTCAATTTATTTTCTATTGTTTTTAGAACCTTGAGATGAAAACAGTTACAGTATTTTTCCCCCCTCAACTATTCACATCACTTACAACAAGTAGAAATGACTCTTGTTTGTGGAGCACAACTTAGTTAATTTCAGATTTATGAAACAGCCGACTCAAAGGCTTTCCGACAGATTGGAGCTCTGTCCTGTGGATGGACTTTGTCTGTGGGCTCATTTGAGTCTGATCAGTTTCTGATGGGTCTAAGGTAACACTTTCCCATCTCTCTCAGGATCTCATCCTTGAGACCAAAAGCTCCTCAATTATGCAGCAACACAGAAAGATCAGCTGTCTGTATGGATGAGGACAAGATAATCTGCTGAGTGTACGTTACATAAGATTTCTGGGTCAAGGTTCTGGGTTAGTGGGGCCTTTAAAAAGACAGGGCCCTCTTAAATGGTTATATTTAATTCTGATTGGGGTGAACTTTAGGCTATCTTCAGTGGAATAATTGGGGAACATCTTGCCATATCTTAACACTCTAGTCCCTTAATTCAGTCAAGGCAAAGTGATTCTTCTTCACTGGTTTTTGCTGGAGATATTTTTTTTCCTGTTGAAAGGCAGATCTCCTTTGCTCTGCCACATCCAGTGAAGTGCACAGTCACAGCGAGAGATTGGACCAAAGTAAAAAAAATTGTTGCAATCGTCATTTTAAATGTAGTCGTACTCTGAATCTGACAGCACTAAATTGACCTGGATTATAATTTCTTTGAATAAGAGTGTTCAGCTGCAGTGAATTAGATGAAATTGGACTTCAACTGGATTTCAAGATGACATTTTGCGCACTCAGAGGCGATGTTTGTTGCAAATCTGTGCTTCACAAAGTAAAAGGAATGGATTTTTGATCACATCAGATTTTTTAGCTGTGATCATTGTTAGGTTGAAAGGTGAAACCAAGTTGCAAATTCATTCCAAAGATTTGACTTCTCTTAGGTTAGTGGTCACTTTTTATAGAATGCTTGGTGTTCAGGCAAATTTAATAAACTCAAATAATGATGTTGGAGATTAGGAACTGAAAATTAGCCGCTGTGTACGTTAGAAACGACTGTGACTGATGAAACAACAAATGACCTCCCGTGGACTTCTGTTTTAATCGAAGGCTGCTAAAGAAACATGCCAGAGTTTACTCTTCAATTTTGAATTTTTTTTTTTTTTTTTAATTGAGCATTTTCGCATTTAAAATCAACATCCCGGCATTCAACCACTTTGTGCTAAGATTGAAATCCTTGGTCATCATTTAGCTTTGTTTGTCACACTTCACATTGTTTTATTGTTTCTGGGGACTCAAGAACATCAACAGACATCTGCCTAACTTGAATGGAAAGCTCTCTCTTGTCTTTCCCATTTTAAATAATGGCTGAAAGAAATGTGCATATGTCACAAGTCAATTGTACCCCAAGGAAAAAGGAATTATTGTTGATGTTGAGATGACGTTTGTTGCAAATCTGTGCAAAATATTGCCCAAGAGTTGTATTAGCTTAAAGAAGTATAGGTATATAGAAGTATATTAAAAGTATAAATTGGAAAAAGTACAAATAAAAACAAAACAGCAGCTTATCTGCAAACAGTAGCTTGAGTTATTGCAGCGTAATATTTGCTCATTTAGGGTAAACAATAAAATACAAAAAAATAAAAAATAAATCTTTTAGAGAACTTTTCGTGTATGTTTATATTTAGTTATTCTTAGTTATTACCTCTTTATAAACAATTATTTGCCTACATCCAGCAAGGTTATATATGCTAATTTAATATGTGTGAATTTGCATCAGTTAATTATGTGATTAATACCATATGAAACAAACAAGCACCGGTTTTTTTTGTTGTTTTTTTTTACATTCTCAGTTGAACGGATAACCTGGGTCACATTTAGATATTTTTAAGTGGCTTTGAATAGGCGCCCTGAATTCACAGCTCCAAATGACCTGCGATAATCAGGTAATTAAAATCAGCCCATTCCCCACATCTGACACACTTTACACTCACGCTTCATCTGAATAACAAATAAGTCCCGGCCTGGTTTCTCTAACAGAAAGGGTAGAAATAATAAATAAAGTAGGAGAAATTGGCTTCCTCTTCATTTCAATATTAATGTTGTCTTCGTCTTCTAAAGAAAAGACAGAAAGTGAGTTGGAAAAAAGGGGCAAAGGTCCTGTCAAAAGTGCCAGTGCCTGTATGGAAGTACCCGGTTTTCTTAATTCATCCCTTAGGACCGGATAAGTCTATCAATCTGTTAAATTGGAAAGCCATTAGGTGCCCTGGTTTATGTGTTTCAAGCTGTTAACTAGAGGCTGATTGATTGTTGTTCCTTTGATGGGATATGCTGATCTAATCTCACTGTGTGCACGTTTGCAATAAATTACACAATTCATTTCCCCCATTTAGAGAGAGGGTGGGTGGGGGGGGGCTCACACCTCCAGGCATGCCTACGCTATGCAGGCAAAAGAGCAGGGAACCTATTTTATGGTGCCATTTAGCCGGCAAGCTTTCAGCAATCCCAGCGTTCTTTCAAGCCCCCCTCTTACCCCCCTCGGCCTCAACCCTTTCCAAAAAATCGAAGCATAATCAAGGTGTATGTTTAGAAAATTTATTGTTATAATTTTCCGCCATAATCTCTTCCATTTTCCCGCAGCCGCGCCGACATATATCATCATCTAAGAGGAGAAAATGGATAGCAGTTTAAAATTTATCGGTCTTTGATTCTCAATTATACATGTTTATGACTTCATCTGTCTTCAGTGACTTCAACCTTTTCCATTATAGCAGAATATTATTTGTACGGAATCCATTAAATTCACAAGGCAGGGCTGTAATGGTGGGGCTGCAGCGATTTGCAGGGGGAAAAGTTTTGAAAGGTTGGCTTTAGGAAAAGCGCAGCTGTTATGACACAAGAAATTGCTTTATTGATGGTGTGCTCTGCTGCCTGTGCATTTGCCCATTTGTTACCGGGCCCATATCTATATCTCAGGCTGACGCTGATGAGAACCTTTCTGCTACCTTCTCCAGATTACTGACTTGTAATGACACATGCAGGCAGGCTGGGTGAAAGGCGACAATCCTGGGGAGAGTTTCGAGAGGTACAGAGGATGGACATTTGGGGCAGGTGGCTGGAGGGCTCAGATTAAACTCTGGATGAAAAGATTTAAAAAAGGCTACATCAGCCCAATGACTGTTTCCCTATGCACCATCCAGAGGTCAACATCTCTGCAGGGGTATAAGAAAGAAAAAAATATATATAGTTAAGTCGAAAATATTCACACCCCTTGAATCTTTTCTCACGTGGTCAAGTTGCAACTGCAAATCTCTCTTCTACTGCAGTTTTATCTGTTAGACCAACATACAGCAGTGCAAAATTGTGAAAAAGAAAAGCTTGTAAAGTATGCGGCGCATTTGTTTGACTATGGTTTTCTGTGCACAAATCAGACCTTTATGGAACAATAGCACAACCAAAGCATTTGTTGAAAACAATCCATAAAAAGTCCCGTTTATAATTTGCAACAAGATGGCTCGACAAACATGAGACCAAAATAGAAAACACACATACCCTGAAAACAGCACTCCCTAGCGGGAAAGTAGGGGTGTTAGCATCGTTATGTGGGATAAGATGTTCAGCATCAACAGAGAAGCTGGTCAGAGTTCATGGGAAGATAAGAGGAGCTCCATTTATGGCAATCCTAGAGGAAAGTCTGTTAAAGTATTTAAAATATTTGAAACTAGAATACTAGGACATTTCTGCATGCAGCCATAGATACAATGAAGTGGTTTAGATCATTAGATAAAGTGGTCCAGTCAAAGTCCAGGTTTGAATTCAAGTGAGAATGTGTAAAAGAAATTGAAGATTTATGTAGACACAGATTCTCCATCCAATCAGAGCCTAAGCTATCTTGAAAGGATAAAGCTAAAAAAAAATGTCAGTCTCAAGTGCAAAGCTGCACTGCAAAAAAAACCCCAAACCCAAACAAAACAAAAAAACCTCTGTAATACTGACAGCAGTAGCTGCCAGAATTTTACCATATAAATACCATATTTTCCGCACTATAAGGCGCACCGCATTAAAAGGCGCGCCTTCAATGAATGGCCTATTCTTAAAAAAAAATAAAATAATAATAAAAACAACCTTTTCGTATATAGGGCGCACCGCATTATTAGGCGCATAGAATAGACGCTACAGTAGAGGCTGAGGTTACGTTATGCATCCATTAAATTGAGCTACGCTAAAGGGAATGTCAACAAAACAGTCAGATAGGTCAGTCAAACTTTATTGTCACAAGATAAAACGTATGAGAGAAATAAGGCATTACAATTGGAAATAGTAACACAAATAGCAGCTGCATCTAATTAACCGAGCTTAATAGCTTAATGCTAAACGGCTAACTTTTAGCTCTCAACAATACAAGTTGAGAGCTATTACAAGTCAGTAATCTGGAGAAGGTAGCAGAAATATTATTTACAGACCATAATATTCAACGGGACAAAGTACAAATGCAGCTCTTAGACATTTATAAAACCGAACTAAACCAACAACA
>CAEGAG010181167.1:0-67966 GCA_903067065.1 Brachyrhaphis terrabensis
ATATATATATATATATATAGAAAGGTTTGTAAAATCTGATAAAAGGGGGTTTGATCACTTTTCTCCCGAAGACTGAAACGGAGGGATTTGATCCCCCTAAAGGCCAGTTCAAAGGGGGTTGATGAAAGCCGATCTGACCGTAGCTGAGCTTTATTCGTTTAAATGTGGCCATTTTTCTTTTTATATAAAACAATAATAATAATGCACACATTTCTCGTTTTTCTTAAAGAATGTTGTTCAGATAATCATATCAGAGGTGGGACCTAGTGGTTCCACGTTAGCAGCTCGAATTTTACTGCTTTAGTTCATCCTTTAATACTTTTTAACTTTTATTGGAGCAGTTTATGTGGACAGATAAAAGGGAGATGAAGAAAAGAATGTTTATTTAATTCTTTAACTTTGCTGATGCAGCCAGGAGCCAGTTAAGTTGAAAGATTAAAAAAAACGCAACAAAATTATCCCTTTACGTAGCTTTAAATGCAACATTTCATGTAATATGGAGGTTTAACACAAAGTGGAAATGAGTTTGTAATTTTCTGTCTTTGTTTTTTTTTATTTTATTTGAAAACACGCAAATCCTGTTATCCCGGCATTACCACGTTGTGACCAGCAGGGGGTGCTGATTCCCCAGTAACGAGCGCTTAAAACAGAGGGGAATGGTGGAAATAAGGAGTCATAATCAATAAATTTGAATATTTATTCATTCCAACAACTCCATAATTAAGTGAAATATACTATATAGACTATTTGCACACAGATTAACATTTTTAAGCTTTTATTTATGTTAATTATGATTTTTCTGCTTACAGCTACACATTACATTCTGGGACATTGCATCAAACAAATACAAAAACAAACAATTTTAAAACAAAAATATGCAGTTAATATAACATATGGTTGAAGGTTATTTTAGAAATCTGATAAGGTCATATTTTAATTAATTGAATATTACTTTAAGATGATTTCCCAGCATATTATTCATTTGAATGCTGCACTTTCTCACCTAACTGGCTCCTGGTTTTGGCTTCCAACATGCAGGCATGAGCCGGATCTCCCAGAACCGCTCCTGTAAACAAGTGGGCCCTTTTGGGCCGCAGCGTGTCGAGGTTTCAGTGTTTAATGGTTTAATAGAGACTCCTCTCTCCTGTTTCGTCTCTGTATCCTGTGGAGCTTTGTCCTCATTTCTTCTGCCATCTGTTTTTTTAATTTTTAATTATTATTGTAGGCAATCTGTCAAGAGTTTCTACACGTCTGTGTCAAATCTTATCAGATTGTGAGGAAGAAAAGCAGCCAGATGTGGCACAACCTGAAAAATCAGACTGAACGTTTTCTGTTTGCAGCTGGAAAAGTGGTGCCCATCACGTTTCTCTCTTTTTCAGTCGCATTGATCTGCTTTTCCTGCTGGGTTATTATTACTGTTATCAATTATTATTATTATTGCTGCTGCTCTGTGGCTGTTGTAATAAAAATACAAAGGCTCTTTGAACGGAAAAATAACTATGATGTGAAATAATTTCAATCAAAAATAAAATGTCTGTGAATATGTTTCAGCTGACTGAGTCGTGTGCGGGTTTTCTTATTAGGATTTTAAGAATAAATTAAATGTCTTTTAGGAAAACAATGCAAAAATTGGACAAAAATGTAAAATTTCTTTTTTTTTAGGAAAGCAAAAACCAGAAACTGAAATACTTTTTGTCCAAAGAAAAATCTCAAAAGTAAAATACAGTTGTTTTTGCATATAAAAATTATTTTTTTAATCTACTTTTTTCTTATTCTTTCCCCCTTTTTAAAAATGAATTAAAAAAACAGAATTAAATTAACAGTTGAGCTTAAGTGACAGCAACCAGTTATGTATCTAAAGCAATTCAATCTACAGCAATTATTGACATTTTATAAGTTATTCACTGGTTCCATTTTTCTTTCGTTTTAGAATGAAGGTTTTTGCATGTATTTGACCCTTCTAAGCCACCGTACTCAGATACATAAATGCACACACAGACGGCTGGTTCTCAGTTTTTACTTTATAAAAACATCTCCAACAAACTGGAAACATCACTGTGATCATAATGACTTGAACGCTGTTTAGGAGGCAAACTTCTTCTGCCGGACAGGAGCGGGGAGCTGAGTAACGATGTCCACCAGGGGGCGCTCCACCACAACCAGAGACAGATCCTCCAGCAGGTTCACAGACAGCAGGTGCTGTGGGACAAAGCAATAACTTCAAATTGTGGAAAAGGTTTGTGAACTGATACAAATGTTTTGCAATATTTATGATTTGTCTTCTACCACATCGTGTTAGGGGCATTGCAGACAGAAAAAAAAGTAATTTTCTGCCAGAAATCTAATAAAAACTGAAATTTGAGTTTGAAAAAGATTTGCTGGAAAAAACTCAAATTTTGAGGCTCATCACTAAAAGTTTCTAGAAAAAAACTTTTTAAAATTCAAGTTTGAAAGTCAAACATTTGCTAAAAAATGTTAGATTTTTGAAATTCAGAAAATTCCAAAAATGTAACAATTTTGACTGTTCGGTTTTTTAAGACTAATCTCAAAAATTGGAGTTTCTTCTAGAAAATTTTGTCAAATTCAGAAATTTTCAAGCTTTTTATATATTCCAGAACATTTTAATAGAAAATGTTGTTTTTTTGCCCTTTGACATCTACATATATAAAGAGCATTATAAATAAAATCTATTATTAATTTCTGAGATTTATCTCAAATTTTTTTTTTACTTTTCAAACTTTAAATTTCCATGTTTTATATTGAAAATTTCTTAGATTAATTTCAAAATTTCAGATTTGTTTCTGTCAAATTGTGGACTTTCCAAACCCAGAAATGTTCTCATTTCTCTATCTGCAAAGGCCCTAATATGGAGTTGCAGTTTTCTGATTATTTTGCAGCAAAAAGTTTTTAATTGAAACATTTTCAGCCCAAACTGCTGAGCTTCACACATGGTCAGTTCTAAACCGGAGCATTCAGGGCGTGGAGGTTTAACCTGGAAGTTCTTGCAGGTCTTGAAGGCGTGGCTTTCTCTGAGCCTCTGTGCCTGAGGAAGACTCCGGAGGATCATCTGATTATAGAACTTCGACTTCGCATCAGGAAGAGGCTGTGCAGATAAAACAGTAATGTGACAATTATGGTACCCTGAACAGGTTGGAAAAGGTCTAGTTACACAAAACATTTTCATTACCTTTTATTTTTGCACAAAATTATTCCTAGATAATGAGATTCTAGCTGTTTTAGGGCGTCTTGTTATTTCAAATACAAATAAGCTGCTGCTGGCCACGCCCCAACTCAACGTTAACACTCAGACATGAAAATAGCTGTTAACAGATGAGCAATTATACAACCATACGTCTTTGAAAAGCAATAGTTGTGCCTCCTGCACAATCAACAAGAATCCAGTAAGTGGTTTCTGCAGGATAACTCAACAAGAAAATACTTGTGTTTTCCAGCAGCCATTGTACACCTCAAACAGTGGTAAAACCAGCTGACCAAATATGCTGGAACTCAGTTTGGGTTTCTAGGTAACGATCAGAAGGTTTTTAAACAGCTCATTTTCCTGCAGCTGCTGAAAATGTAACAAATGGTGCAACTTTGGTCCCCAATCGTACCGAGTCGAACTATCAGACATGAAAACATCCTTAATGCCAAAAAATGGCTCTTTTAAATGCTTACACTGTTTTTAGTAGCAGTCGAGGCCCAAATTTAAGTAGAAAAGCTTATAAAATGTGAATTTTCCATAACCAGTTCCCTTTAAAATGTCTCTGGATGACAGAGCGATGCTGAGGAATTGTGACTGGGTGGCTTTGCGTACCAGACTCTGGTCGATGATGCAGAACATGAACACGTCGTGCAGCATGATGTGCGCCGGGTTGTTGGGGTTGAAGGCGATGCGGGTGACGGGTGTGTCGCGCTGCAGCCATTGCGGGTGCAGGCCTTGCCTCTGCAGCTGCCGGCTCCACTCGCTGTATTCCTTCTGCTTCAGGGAGAACTCAAAGATCTGCAAACCAACCACACAAAGTTAGCAGGTTCGATCCTTTGGGGGAAACAGAAACGTCGCCAAGGCGCCCACCTGCTGGTCGGCGTGAACGGAGACGAGGTTGCCGCTGGTTGGGTGGATGGAGACGGCCGTGGGGCAGGAGCTGTAGGCCGGGACCGAGCAGTGCAGCTGCAAACCACAAACAGATTCTGTTTCCTGTCGCTGTTCTGCTCCAGGATGTCCAAACAAAAGCAAACATCTGAGCTCACCTTCATATTTCGAAGGTTGAAGACGTGGATCTCGCAGTCTGTGTTCGCCGTCGCGAGCCACTGACCGTCTTCACTGGGAGACAGGATGTGGATAGGCTGTTTGGAGCCTGGAAACACAAGAAACATTAAGAATCAGGGAATATTTAACAGAAACGGTTCAAAAAGTGACAAAATGAAACATTTCTGCAAGGTCTCGCCTCCAAACGACAGTTTACTAGAGCTCAAACAATTAATTGGAATAATTGTGATTAACTGATTATTCAAATAATCGTCAACTAATTTAGTAATCAATTTATCATTAACTGGATTTTTTTTAAAAAAGAGAACATAACACTTAGAGCAGTAATTAAGCCAAAACTGTACAGTAAATATATACATTTCGCATTTAAAATAAATAAAAAAACAACTTTTGTTGTCTGTAAATATGTTTCATCCAGAACTCCTCAAGTGACAGTTTTAGCTTCTCTTAGTTCAAATTCTGTAAAAAATAAAGCAAAATCCTCCACTGAGCACCGTTTGATATCCAATTAGTAATTGGTTAATCCAAATAATAGTATTTGTTCAATACTGTATTGGAGCTGAAACGATTAATCATGACTGAAAGATTATTGAAATAATCGTCAACTTAGTAATCAATTAATTGTTAACTACAGTACGTAGACTCAAAAAAAGGCCAATTGCTGAAAAAACAACATATTCAGAGAAATTATTAAACCCAAACTGTATAGATTTTGTATTTAAGATGAAAATACTTTTATCTGTAATTACATTTTACCCCAAACTCCTCAAATCCCAGTTTTAGAATCATCTTGTTTAAACTCATTAAAAGAATGTTATGTTACAGCATTTTAGGCAATAAAATGTTCATTTTCTCTTTTGTTGATTTGCAGCATTACCTCAGTAGTTAGCCAATCAGAAGTTTCTGACGCTATGACATCATCGTCTGTCTCTGAGCAGCATTGCAAACAAACCTCCAGCCAAACTCACCTGAATTGTGTTTGAGGGTGTGAAGGTATTTACAGTCCGTCTGGCCGAGAGCGACGACGACGACGGAGGAGAGGCTGGACGAGGCGAACAGCCTGCAGGAGTCCGAGGAGAAGCAGAGCTGATGCACCGACTGCAGCTCTCTGGGCAGCTTGGACACCTGATGGAGGACGAGACGATAAAACAAGAGACGAGTTTCTGAAATCTTTCTACATGCTGCGCTTTAAATATCAGGATGATTGCAATTAAGACCATAAAACAGCTGAAATAATTTCTAGTTCAGACGGTCTATTATCAAAGTACTTCGCTCATTACAGCTGTGACCTTTGCTATTAATAGTCTATTCTTAACTAAAATATTTGTTTTTTCTCCCAGTTTTTACTTCATTGAAATACATTGAAAATCTCAGAATTTTTCAAAATTGACAAAACCTTTGCTCTCTTTGATAGCTAAATACTGTCAGTCGTCCCCAGGCGTTTTATGAGCGCGGACCGGTCAATATGGGGGGAGAGGGGAGGGGTGGACACATAACAACCGGAACCGATCATCCTGTGGGATCGTAGAACGTCGGGACCGCTCCAATCTGAAATCGGGTATATTCAACATGTTGTCTTGGCCCGATTATCGGAACCTGTGGGGTTTTTCCTGACTGAACGCAGCCTGTTGAATGTGACAGGTAGCCAATCAGAAAGCGCGGTGATGTAAGAACTGATGGGAATCCCAAACAGCTGACATGGATCAACTGTCTGACACTCAAGACTCACAAGCTCTACTCCTCTCCTCTCGACCGCTGCCCTAACGCTCTGACTCTGGTCGTTATGGTAACGCTTACATGTCCCTTCAAAATAAGATACAGATGCGCCACAAAAACAAACATTTTACTTTAATGAAAATTTTAACTCACGATAACGACTAATGGGAGCTCTGAGTTTTTTCTCTGCAAGGAGACGGTCCCGTCTGAGCGAGATGGGAAACAATGGCACCTGAAGTGCTGCTTATGCACATTGTGCTTCGTCTCTACGTGGCGAAGCAGTTTGAAGCTTCATTGCCTCATTAACAGCCAGTCACCATATTATGCAAAGCAGCTTTGAATGTGGGAATAACCTACCGGTTTAAATCCATTCTCCTGTCTCTTCTCTGGACCTTTTCTCCTTCACAAAGGAACTTTCCAAAGAATCTGATCTGTTTCTTACTCATTTTGCTGCTTGTGGCTCAATGTTGGCGCCCAAAACGTAACCGAGAGAATTCGGTTAAAGGATTTTCAGAATAAAAGATCCTCCACACTCAGATAATACTTAAAACGGACATATTTAATTATTTCTTGTGCGGCCCGGTACCAATTGGTCCGCGGCCTGGGGGTTGGGGGACAACTGCTGTAAGCTATAAACTCCACTCAAAGGTTAAACAGGTCATAAGATTTTTACCCAGCTTCAAGTGAAGCAGCTTTTTTCCGTCTGCTGCAGTTCATCGAAAATTGAGATTTAAGTTTCATGCAATATTTTACAATTTTACAATATAATCATTCTTGAGCTGCTACAGAGTGCGCCCTCTAGTGACTGACGCTATTCAACTTTTACTGGTTTTTCACAAACTTCTGCTGTTTTTACAAATTTCACTCTGCAGAAATAATTTATGCATCAAGACGTAGCCACAGGTGTCTGCTTTGAGGAAATATAAGAAGCATTGCTGTAGGTTTTACAGTTTTCTCCATATAAAATAGTCTTTCTGTCCAGTCAAATTTCATGGTTAAAATCTGTACTCCATTATAAATGTCCAAATCTGAAAGCTTAAATAAAGAAATCCTGCTCTTTCTTTGTCTTTTTGCTGATGAAATGTGCGTTTCCTCACCTTCTGGATGCTGGCGTTGTTGCCGCTGAGCTGCAGCCTGTAGAGACGAACGGCGGCGACGGTGGCGTAAGCTAACCAGCTTCCACACGGAGACAAGGCGCTGCAGCAGATATGGTCCTGGCCCTGCAGGGGGCAGCAAAAACAACAGTCAGTTCAAGTTTGATAACTTGTGACGTTTCACACAGAGAAAACTCCAACAGAACCAGAACCAGTCACCACAAACAAGAGACCAATTGTTGTTTTTTTCAGCAGTTAGAATGGTCAGTTTCTGTTTCTGTCTGTAAATAATTTAATTACTTTTGGAGCAGAAAAAAACCCAAACTTAAATCCAATATTCCAATTTACTGAATCAGTCTCTACTCATGTTTTCCTGCCAACTGTAAAAAAGAAAAAAAGTAAAAGACAAAAGAATTGGGGCGTGCTGTGGTGGCGCAGGGCGTTAGCACGCCCCACGTTTGGAGGCCTAAGTCTTCGACGCGGACATCGTGGGTTCGACTCCCAGGCCTGGCGACCTTTGCCGCATGTCCTTCCCCCCTCTCCTCGCCCTCTTTCCTGTCAGTCTACTGTCAAAAAATGCGAGCCACTAGCGCCGCTAAAGACTCATCGGAGAGAAAAAAAAAGAATTTTTTAAGAGAATTAGTAGAGATTAAAAAACTAAAATTGTAGTTATATTTCATTGTAGAGTTGACCTGAAGTCAATAAGACACACCAGTCAAACAAGATGGCGGTTCTGGGCGTGGTGACATCACTCTTAACTACAGAAACCCAAATGGTCCAATGGTGTAAAAATCAAGATTTTTCTAAATTAAATATTCAAAAATGAAAAATTTGATTAATCAAAAGGATTGATTTATCGCCCAGCCCTTCTGTGAAATTAAAACTCATTAAATAAATAAATTAATCCTAAAATATTTAGCTAACATGATGATGTCATGGTTTTTCTGCTTTGAAAATGAACAAATAAAACACCCTGAATAAAATCATTGGGATGAAAAGCTGGAACCAGTCAAACCATTTCAACATGTGGAACCCAGATGGTTACCGTGGAAACACAACGCTCCTCTACCTACCTTTGTCTTCAGCTGGATCAGTTTCTCTGGTTTCCTTTTCACAGGTAGACTCTCTCCAGGTGTTCCTATCAAGACACGGTAGAGAGTGTAATCATTTTAAGGATAAACCAATATAAAAATATGATACTAATAACTAAGACTTCATATTTTTAGGTATTAAAATACTTAAAATTAGGTAACTTTATTTACAGCTAAATTTCTGCTACATGCTAATGGTGACCTATTATGCTTCCTTTAACAAGTTAGGGTAAATCTATGGGATACTGGTTCCTAGGTGACGACCAGAACTCTGCCGGCGTTGCTAGGTAACAGGGCTGGGATTTGCTGGGGTTGCTAGGTAACGGGGCAGGGCCTGCTGATTTGTGTCCTTACATTTGGAAGGTTTTTGAAACAACTCATTTTTCAGACATAAAAAAAACCCATGAACTTATTGCCGTAAAACAACTGTTTGGATTTTTTAAGCACTTGGGCTGTTTTTAGAAGCAGTGGAAACCCGAATGGAAGAACAAGCAAAACATGCAAAATGTGAATTTTTCATAAAAGGTCCCCTTTAAAACCAAACAAGAATTTTTTCCCCCCAGATAAACTGTAAATTGTTCCTTAAATTCTGACATTTGTTTAATTCTGCAATATTTGACTTCCCACTGTCTCAGTGCTGCCCTCTTTGGGTTGAATAATGGCTACAGCAGTTGAATTTTCCTATTGGTTCCAACATTAATACTTAATGCAGTGCTTAGGAAAAGAGAGGCAGAACTCGCTGTTCACTCAGTCAGGAAGGTGAGTGCAGAGCGATTGGTGCTTCACGTGTTTTCGCTGTAAATATCTCTAATAACACAGAAGAAAGTTGCTAGATTTGTCACTTTTTAAAAAAAAGTTTCTAGAGGTTTTGAAAAGTCATTAAGTGTAGCAACAAAGTCGCCAGTCGGCCATCCTCGTCCTGACCACACCCCTAATTAACTCCCCATGCTCATCCCCAGTCTTGGCCACGCCCCTCAACGTATCTTGGCTCCGCCCACTTTGGTGGAATTTAGGCTTTTATATCAAGTTTAGTTACACTTTAAGAAGTTTGTTTGACTTTAATGAAACTAATATCTGCTACTTTTGAGCTAAATTTATCCACTGTGAATCTGTTTCTGAAGAAATAAAAACTCTTCAAAATAAAATGCCATCAAAAAATATTTAAAAACTAAAGAAAAAAGGGTTTAGTTTGGCATTTAATGTCCACTGAGTGAACAGTGTCGCATTCCAGTGTTTTATTACTTTATGATTTGGTTTAATGTGTTTTTTTCTGACCATTTCTGTCGCTCTCTCCAAGCCTCCACAGCTCCAAATGATCTGGGAACTGGAAGAGCAGAAGTCCAGCTTTCTTTGCACAACTAACAAGGTTTCTCTGCAACAGAGAGGATGCAGGTTATTTCCAACCAACAGCATTTATACCACACAGTCATGTGAAAATATTAAGACATGATGTAAAAAAGTCAGGTTTTTGTTTACATATTTGGACATATGGATATTTAACATCAACAAAACAAATGAAAAAAAATGCAATAAGTTTTTTTTTAAATACAATAAAAATGCAGTTTCTGATGAAGTAGTAAATTAAAATATCTCAACATCACATGATTAAATATCACTACTTAGGGGTTTAAACCAGATTTTTTCCTGTTTAAGCATTAAATATTTAGCTTGTTGAGCTCCTGACACTTGAGGAAAGAGAAAACGTGGCAAAATCCACTCAGAAAGAAGCTGTGCTAAGGGATTTAAATAAACCTAAACTGACATCATGGCCAAGTCAAGCTGTCCAAGTGAATTCATCCAGGAAGCCGACCGCAAGATGCTACATGAAGTCTTCTAAAAACACAAAATACCATCAGTGTTGAGATGTCTGAATCAATTCATAAATATTTTAATGGGAGTCCTATTTCTTTCATGAGGATAGATTTATGCTCATAAATGTTTCTGCATACGTCCAATTATTAAACATGTTTCTGAAAACATCCTCTTATTTTTCATTCAACATCTGTGCGCTCTCTTTGCTCGCAGATGATGTTGCCGCCTCCTGGAAGTGAGGGATTGTTTTATTTCATATTACTTCGTCTCACACACAGTAAGATTTTCTCTTTCTGGTCTCACATGTGGGAAAACAATTTTACGAAGCGAAGACTCCTGGGTGTTCTTCTCCACTTTGTCCAGCAGGGGTCTCACCACCAACTGGGTGTCCATACCTGAAACGAACCAATCAGTTCATCTTTAAGCTTTAAAAATGTTTTTCTTTTCTTTTCCAACAGATGAAGGCTTCATATGAAGACATAGTTGAACAAGTGAGACAAAAACCTCAATGCAAAGTAAATATGACACTCAGATGTAGCAGCGAATCAACTCTGACCTCCAGAAACCACGTTCGTGTCAGTGTGAACCAGCGCCCTGACGTCATGCGAGTGGTTCTTAAAGGTTCTGGTCTGGACCCAGAGCTTGTCCTGCTGTCCCAGAGTGGAGGAGATGAACTGGAACTGGACAATGGTTCCCTCAGACGTCCCAGCGATCACACTGCTCTCATCCTGTCAAACACATTATTATTTTTTTTTTCCTTCGGATAGTGATATTTACATTTCTTGTGATAAATTAAATAGATACAGAACTGTAGATATGACTTAAGTTATTAAATAATCAGTTCACATTCAACATTTGCTCTTCTTCTTCTGTCTCTATCTGGTTTTTGCTTGCAAAAACAGAAATGAAGAATATAAAAACAACCATAGATCAAGATTACTCTATGCTGAGTCAGTGAATCTTGATTAGGTTTGGACAATATGGTTGAAAAACATATCACAATACTAATTATTATACTAGAGAATAATTATAATAATTTGATCATTATTAATTAGTTTTATGTTTTAAACATTTGAATTATTGCCAAACTGGTGGCGTGACCTTTCCTCTTTCATCCACAGTTTTAACTCCATGTCGTTATTTTTAAGCAGTTATTAGGCAGAACCTGAAACTGCTGCTGGGCAAGTTACTCAACAGTTCGTTGCTAGGACACCAAAGAGTGAGAGTTACTTGATTCCACAAAGAGGTGAAAAGGCTCAAGACTTTCCTCTGACTCCGTTGCACATATTTGCTAACATCCAATTCCAACATGCTTTCCTTGTCTTGGGTTTCCTACCTGTGAAACGGCCAGAACCAGGACATCCCACTTAGTGACCAGCTGGGTTCTGATCAGAGTTCCAGTCAACCCGTCCCAGATCTGGACCTTTCCTGCTGAATCGCCGCTGACGATGGTGTGGTTGTTCAGAAAGGCGACGCTCCAGACCACCACCTCCCGGCTCTTTGAGGCTCCAACGCCTCGGTCCACCAGCAGCCTGTGAGTGGCATCGCCTGCAGTCAGAACCAAACAGGAGGAAATAACGGACCCAGAACCCAAAAACTGTGCAGACTTTTTGTATGGATCGTTTCAGGATGAAGTTACCTGTTTCTGAGTCAAAGATTCTGATCATGTCCATCATTCCTGCTGCTATCTGAGCACCAGACGGATGCCAGGACAGCGATATGATCCGACCTGAAGGATTAAAAATGTATCTGATTTTTCTGATCGATCAAACTGTGACTCTAGTGAGTTAGTTTTACTTTATCATGCAATTAATTGATTTATTACTTATGACAGGACTAATCAATATTACATAACATAATTTATTACTGTCTTGTTATATTGTTCTACATAGCAGGAAATATGTAAACTAATCAAGCAATTCAATGAATTTAACATCTAGACTTTGACTAAACCACTACAAATTGTATTTTTCTAGCCATTCAGAGATGGACTTTCTTTCTCTAGTGCTTTGCATCACTGTTTTTCTTTCTAAGTCTTTATAAAGAAAGAAAGTGTGTAATTTGTTACTGTGCAGTTTAAAGTGTCAGTGGTGGGAGACTCACCTTTCTGTCTGCTCAGGTTCCTCTGAAACTGAATCCTGTCCTCCAGGACCTCAAACATCTTCACAGTCCCGTCTTCACAGCCAGCCTGTCAGAGAAAACAGACCTGGATCAGTCAAAACACAACTGAAATCCAACTAGGACCAGGTCTGTCACAATAACACACTTTTCTGGACGATAAATTGTCCCAGAAGTTTTTACGATAAAGAATTAGAAACCATTTTTCATGTAAAATAACCGTAATGACATAATAATGCAAGATCACAATCTCACAGATCAATAAACTTTAAATTCTAATGAACAGTCAACATTTTAAAATGTCAGTTTCAAATTTATTTAAATAGCACTTTTAAAAACAGCTTAAAGCTGCTGTACAAAGATATTAACAAAGAATGAAACTAAAACATCTCAAAAGAAAAGTTACAGTATCAGGCCTCAATTAAATGTCAACATGTAAGAATAAGTTTTAAAAAGAGATTTAAAATTACCCAGATTGTAGGCTGGTCTAATCTGGAAAAGTAACTTATTCCAGAGAATAGGAAACATCCAAAATAAACAACAAAAACGACAAATAAAATGAATTATGAAGTCTCTGTAAACAAAATTGTCCTTCAAAAAACGGGCCTGGTTTAGAACAAAACACCAGATTGAAGACTTTTGTCATCCAGTTATTGGTAGAAAGAGAAAAACAATAAATAATGCAAATGGAAATTATTCAGTTTGTTTTAATTTATCATGCAATTAATTGAATTACGCACCGCCAGCAGCGTCCCCTGGCTGTTGCCGCTGATTGTCCAGATTGGTCCTCCGTAGGCCTCGATGCTGTACCGGGGCCTCAGGTTCTCCAGGTCATACTCTGTGATCTCTCCGTCCAAACCGGCGCTGAACAAACGACAGCCGACCCAGCAAAGTGCCTCAATGGACCGCCCGTCCCGTCCGGCGATGACCTGAGCAACAACAGAGCCGGGAATCTGTTCAGCTGAACTCAGAAACTTCTAAGGTTTTTTTTTTTTTGATCCTTTACCTTCTCCTGGAAGTAGTTGTCGGCAAAGTTAAAGATCTCCACGGCGCCATCAGCTCGGGCCACGGCTAGCCGCTCAGTGTGGCTGTTGAAGGCCATGGACCGGATGGCGCTGGGCATGTAGTCAAAGAAGCGGATCCGGTGCACCTTAAACTCCCCCATTTGAATCTGGGACTGAAAAAAACCCACAAAAATATGAAGAAACTTAATAACCAGTTCTAAAGTCCTTAAACATTATAACTATTAAGTATTTTCTCTGTATCTCAGAGAATATACTTTAAAACAGAGTTCCTAAAAATAAAGGCCAAAAAACTTTATTTTTACCCCATTTGTGTAGAGTTTTAAACTGATATCAGTTAAAAAACATAAAATCTAATCATAAAAAAAAGATTTAAACCATCAAAAATATAACTAAAACATTAATTTACATATTTTTAGTTCCTAATATAGACAAGTACTTTCTTAAACGTTTTAAATCTTAAACTGCCAAACAATAATTCCTTAAAACTTTATAAAATTTGAAGGAACGTGATATATACATGTAAAACCTTTCATTGTCTCATTAAGAAACACTAGTTATTCAGTCATAATGCCATTAATATTTCATTATTATTACGGATTCGATTAAATGTCAGCTGGATTTATCATTTTTTTAATAAATATTATTGCTCTTATTAGATATCAGAACTTTTAATGGGATAAATGTGTCATGAAGCCGTTCAGTTGGTTGTAAAATGCTGTTAAATTCTAAAGAACGTGAAGAAAAAAATAACAGTTAGCTCCAAATGCTAACGATAACTGACGCGACCTGTCGTTTAAAAGCACTAAAACGCCTCCTGACTCAAGTACAACAGTTTAAAAACTTTCTAAAACTCTCACTTTACTTTATTTTCAGCCAAACTCACCTTAGATTTAACGCTGCACGTTTCAAAACACCAGAAACCACGTTGACGATAACCCGGAGCAGGAAGTCCAGGCGGAAGTGCGTCATCACGTAACCTGCACGCATCACTTTCCGGTTGGCGGGAAGCTAAATGCAAACAGAGCAGTTCGGATTCGTTTCGGCTTTATCTTAATGAACTTCTTCATGCGGATTTAAAGAGGCTGCGGCTGGTTGGTTCTCAGCAGGATGGTTCAGATATTCATACGGTAAAAACTGCGATATTTATCATTTTATTTCACAGGTTTTCATGTTTTTAGCGGATAATTTTCCAAGAGATTCGGAATAACAGCAGCAGGTTTAGATTTGGAAAAAGTATTAAAAGATGGATAGCGGGGCTTATTTGTGACTCATAAAAATAATCATAAAAGTTTATTCACTTCCCTCTAAAGTTGTTAAAATATTTTTAACAGGTGCTCCTCTAATATCGTTCCAATGGATAAGCTGCAGGCGAAAACATTTTAATTTTAATTAGATAATGTTATAAACCTTATTTATTATCTCCTAATTTAGCTGAAATTCACAAAATATCATTATTTTAATCCATAAATTAATATAACTAATATTAATAAATAATAGTAGTTCTGAATCTATCTCATTAGGCAGCAAATAAAAATAGAATCAGATAATTTTATTTAAATTTTTTATTTTATGAACTTAAAATAGTCACGATTGTGGGATGCTTTATATATATATATTTTTTTTCTGTTTACACCATCATTTTCTTTAGTTCATTGGTAATGTTGCTGTTATTTTTCTGGATGTTTTCCAGCAGCTGATTAGCAGTGGGAGGCTGCAGTGGCTTGTGAAAGTATTTAAATCCCTTGAATTGCTCCAGATTTAATTTTTATTCGAGTTTTATGTGACAGACCTAATCTACTTTGTATTGTTCTATCGCTTAAAGTCCCAGAAAATTACATTAAATATTGTGGCGGTTACATGAATGGTGTAAATACTTTTGCATGACACTATATATTGTTCTGTTCTTATGAATCTTTTTAATGTTAAACTGTGATCATAAAAACATCTCATGAGGTTTTCATGAGAAATAAACATGTAATCATTCCCCCTCTCTCCTGTTTTTCTCTATGAAGAATTTGCTCTGTTTTAGTTGCAGAAGTAATGTCAGAAGTTCCTGTTTAACCAGACCGTACCGTGTGTTTGCGCTCCTGCAGGGGCAGCGCGGACGGCAGCAGCCCTCCAGAGTGGCTGCTGGTGGAGCTGCAGGGAGAGATGATGTCCAGACACAACTCTGGGCTGGCCGGTAACGTGATGGGAGACCTGCTCTACACCAAGGAGGTGGAGATCCTTCACCCCCAATGAAACCATCCACTCGCAATCAAGATCAGATGCATATTTTAACTGGGCTGAAACTATTAATAGTGATGAATGTACTAATTTAGTAATTGATTGATTATTAACGGGAGAATAAAGACTCAAAAAAAGTCAATTTGCTTTAAGGAAAACATAATCAGATTAAACCAAAGCTGGACAAAAATATATGCAATTTGCATTTAATTTTCTTTAAAAAGAGCAAACTTTTCTGGTTTTACATCAAATTATTCCTATTTACTAAATGACATAAATCTTAGCAAAAACTATACATTTTTTGTAACTTTCTTTAAATTTAGTATCAGAGTTAATTGTTTTTCAAACATATTTTGCTTTCCTTCCACAAATGTCTCCAAAACTTTTCAATTGTGAATTGAAACTATCTTTTCCGTTCACATGTATTTTTTTTTATTTCCAAGGTGTGGTGCTGGAAAAGCTTGAAAACTTATCTTGAAAAGTTCTTGAATTTTACTCTGGTGAAAAGTGTACAGAACCTACAAACATTTTCACTCCACGAAAAAAAAAGTGAAACATCCACAGTTCTGTGTTTTAGTCTCAACTTCCTGTGCTGTTCGTCTTTTGTCCACCAGGGGGTGCCGGTGCTGGTCGTGGGACACCACATTCTCTACGGGAAGCAGGTCAAACTGGAGAAACCCTTCGCTGTCCTCACCAAACACTCCGGACATTCACAGGACACTGATGCTGCCGGTGATGTTACCATGGAAACGGACCAGCAAGAACCTTCCTCTTCCTCATCCTCTTCCTCCACGTTTTACTCGGTGTCGGCTCTCATCAAACGGAAACTGATCTTTAAGACTCGTCCCAAACCCATCATCACAAATGTTCCCAAGAAAGTATAGAAGGACGATTGCTGGCCGGTCCAAACGGGTCAGAGGCTGGTTCTGTGTTTTAAAGTGCTGCTTTGTGATGTTTTTCTCCTCTGTTTGGATTGAAATGTTTTTCTCTCCTATTCCTAACGTAATTAAATGATATCTAAACTGCAGGAGCGGTTTTGATTGTTGCCTTATAATCTGTTCAGTTTATTTAAATCAGCCACATTTATTTACAGGTCTGATAAAGATGTGTCAAAAATACACCAAGGCTGAAACAATTAATCGGATTAATCATCTTGAATTGATTATTTAAATAATTGTCAACCAATTTAGTAATCAATTAATCATTAAGTGGAATATTCAGACTCAAACACATTTGTGTGTAAATATGTTTTAGCTTCACCCAGTTCACATTTACTAAAGGAATTCTGTGTTATTGCATTGTAGTTAATGTTTACTTACTTATTTAAAAAAGGGAATTATTTGTTGGATTTTGCATATTTTAATGTTTTTCTAATTTTGTATAAAAAGGCATAAATGGCTACATTCAAAAATTTGGGTTTATGCGTTTAATCGGTTAATCATCAGAATAATCCGTAATAATCTAAAATAAACTGATAACTCTAGGTTTTAAGAAAAGGATGATAAAGCAGTAGATACAAATTAAAGCAGCAATTAGAAACAGACATCTCTCAATGAGGATTTTTGTTCTTAATTAGATAAAAATTGCACTCAGAGTATTTTTCAGCTATAAAACATGAATTTATTTTAAGGTATTTTACACATTTTTACCTATTCCCTATAAAATTTGAGTTAATCTCTCTAATTTGACAATCTGTTCAAGTCACAGTGGTTAAAACAAGTTTGGACCCTTAAGAGCAAAACCACTACCTGACCAGCAGGGGGCAGCAGTGACAAACCGAACAAAAAGTTCAGGTTTCATCCAAAAATCATCAAAAAACATAAGTTTGCTGACAAACATTCAGGGTCTTCCTCTCTGCTGCAGCAGCAACATGTTACCAGAATGTTAATAGCTTATAGTGTGTGTTTGATGAAGGCGTTTTAAAAAACATGGCCGCCTGTCAGAGGCCCCCATGACTGAATGGACCAATTCATTGAGCAGCTCACCGATAAACACTTTGCAAACCTCTAAACTTGTTTTCCAAAGTCAAAAAACATGAATTTAGTGGAAGAAATGGCAATCAGAAGGTCCAGAGATTGAAATTATCCCCTGGAGTTCAACTAAATTTCAAAATGATTTTGTAGAAAAGTGTGAAAAACTGTCAAGGATTGTTATTTTGAAGTGAGATCCAAAAGTAAGAAATAACCAGGTGGTCTAGTTTCTAGTGCAAATCTCTCAGTACACTTGAAATGAGACAAAAGTAACTTGCAAGTAACTTTTCAGCAAAATACTGGAGCTTGGCTCCAAAAAATAATTCCTTAATGTTGATTTAAAGAGTGCTTGTTAACATGTTATAATGTGGGGAAAATGTGTTATAGAATGTGTTATAAGTAAATTATGATAAATCAATAACATTAATTATATTAATTTGTGATTTAAAAATTAATTCAAATTTGTTCGATGAGTTGTTCGAAAGATTTGTTTGTGACCAAAAAACCTGAAACAAGAAATCTGTAAGCTGTTAAATTGTCGTTTAGGATTTAGCTTCTGCTGTCGCTCCAAGATGGCGGACCAAGAACTCATATGACATCTTAAAAATAAATTTTTTTCTTTTAATGTACAAGTCCTTTTTTGAATCTATACATTTAAAATTGAACAAAACATCAAGAGAAAAACATAAATTAAAAGAGAAAGTCCCACTGGAGACACGCTCCCGGATTTTATAACTTAAATCTCTTTGGTGTTCAGTCTTTACACGGTTTTGAACAAAGTCCATTCGACGTAAAATGACCCAAATATCAACAGTTAAAACAACAATATTCGATAGAAAAACATCACTGCTACACAAATGAAAGCTGGCATCCTAGAAAATGTTTAAAACAATCTCTGATTTGGTGAATGAACTAGTAGAGGCTGTAAACGGAGACTTGGACCCTCATGAACAATAAATTAGTCCTGGGCAGCACCAGAATCCAGCTGCTTGATGATTTAGATTTTCTGCTTGGAGGTGATTGTGCTGTTGTTGACCAGTGGGACGGAGTCAAAGCTGCTGGGTTCAGACTCTGAAAAACCAGTCATAAGAATCAGATTTCCCCTCCCTCATTTCTGTCTGCATACAGTCGTTACAAAACTGTTGAGTTTTAAGTTGCTGAATGTTCCATTCGTTATCATTGTTAATACGGTCTTGATCAGTAGCTTTCTAAAGGTTTTTTTATTTTATTCTTTGGACTTTAGCTGCTCTAAGCTACTTTTCACTCAAATCGTTGCGCTTGACGAAGATAAGTACAGAGTGGGACGCAAGTTATCATGAATGCGCTAATCTTATGATCAATAAGCGGCCATTTTCTTAAAAACCTCCGTTTTCGCTTATGTTCTATCAGATTATCATACGCTGAGTAAGCATTCCTGCGCATGCGCTTTAAGAAGTCCGACCGTTAGAAGAGCTGTCAGTTCAGCATACGGGACAAGTTGTGACGAAAATAAGTTATTAAATTGTTTTCAATGATAACTAGATAGATATACATGCATTGTCGGGTCTAGCTGCAGCTGCACTCAACTACAACACACACCATGTAAAACTCATTAACCTACTTAACCGCTAAATCAGGAGGTCATACAGCTGTTAATAGCAAAGTGTATGACGATCTACGTCATGACTCTATGTTACTGATTAAATAAAATCATATGGTAATGACAGTGTATACTTGCTAAGCGTATGACGATCTGACAGAACACCGACCGTCTTTCCATAACATAAAGAGTAAATTCTCATAATATTCTGATGCTGCTGAGGTAAACTTCTTCAGTATTTAAATTTCTAAACAGGACCGCTATAAACCGTTTCTCTTTTCCGTTCTGCGATACCGCCGCCATCTTTGTTCATATGAACTGACTCCGTTAAAGAATGACCAGCGACGCCCTCTACTGGATGGCGGCCAAACTACATAATAATTATAAAAATAAGTAGTTAATATTGGCACAGATTTCATATTCAGCAAAGCACGTTATTAGCAGCTGGTGAGCTCACTTAACATAAAAAACGTTAAAATATTTATGAATATTAAAATTACAAAAAGGTGATTAAATCTGCTTGTGTGTAGATTATGCCATCTTCATAATCTCATAGATTAACTCTTTATGGTATTTAAGATGTAATCAGGTAAGCTATTATATGATCAGATAGACAACATAGTCTAACTAATACATGCTAAATCTGGCTAAGCTAATCTAAGGCATTGTAAACTTAAGTAAGCTAATGAGGAGTAAAGTCAGAAACAAAAAGTAATATAACCCAAACTAAGATAATCAAACACAAGATAGGACTAAGTAGAAAAAAGCTAAGATATGATAGGGTAGGCTAAATTCAGTCGAGCTAAATTTATGTTGACAGAACTAAGGTAGGCTAAGCTAAGACAGGCTCAGCTTGCTAATGTAGTGATTTTTATGAGGCAGAGAATAATGTTAAAATTTCTACAGAAAAAGTATAATTCCTCAAATGATGCGTTTATATTTTTAGGTAATTGCTGTTTGGAAATCTCTTTGTTGAAGCTAATTTACTATTTGATGTCTGTAAAACTGCAATATTTTAGTTTTTTTTCTTATTCCAGCAAAAGAAATGCAAACTAAATGTGTTTTGGTGACTGGCTTCTGGTAATGAAAGATGTCTAAAGATAAAATTTAACAAAGGTTTAAGTTATCTACTGACTCAACACTGTTCATCCATTGATGCTATGAGTATTAGTTAAAATTAATTGGCCTTACAAACAAAATGAAAAATCTGAAAAAGGTCAGGTGCAAAGACTAAACAGAAAACGAGTGAAAAACAGCCAAAGTTTAAAGAAAACTTCATAAATCCTGGAGAACTACTGATCAAGACCATTTTAAAAATAAATCTCTTGCCGCTTCGAAGAAAGAAAAATAAAAATACACTATGAATAGATCAGGACTTTAAAAAAATGTCCCCTGAGTGCAAATGTTCTCTGTTTCTTCTAAATATTTGGGTTCTGGACTCTCCACACTGTTTGCTTTCCGATTATCTTGAAACAAAACAGCGAATGCCAGAAATAACTGATTTCTTCAGGTTCTGCTTCGTAGCGATCACCTTCAGATAGTTTCTGGCTAACTGAAGCTTCGTTTCCACCAGCTGGATGTTGACATTTTCAACATATATTGCATTACTATACACTTTTTCTAAGTTTCTTGTTGCTTCATATCAAGATTTGTCACAGAAATACAGCAATACTTGACCAGTTTGTGTTGTTTTGACAGAAGCTGAGAGAAACTACTGACCTTTCAGTCCAACTTTTCACTCTGTCACCAAACGTTCAGATATTAGCTTTATCATTGCGGTGTGTTTTCTTTATTTTTGACGAACTGAGAGCTCCCCTTCTTCCTGCTATTTTAATTTAGTCATCATTCTAAAACTAGACTTCCACTACGCTGAGATCAGTGCATGTTTTTACTCTGCAGCTTGCACGTTTTCTTATTGGTTGGTTGTACATGATGGGGCCAAAGACCAGTCCTGTAGAGCTGCTACTCAACTTTTAGATGGCTCCCTTGTTCGAATCAAATTGTTCATTAGGACCTTTTTGCTCTGCAGTGGCCTGATAATAAGTAATTAATCTGAGACAGGTGTGCAGAAGCAGAAATGCATTTAAAAGTTTACGGATAGTAGACATACAGAGGTGGGCAGAGAAGCTAAAAATGTATTCAAGTAAGAGTAGAAAGAAAGTTGCTATCCAATTAAGAGTAAAAAAGTATTTGGTGAAAAGTCTATTAAGAGGAAATTAAGTTATTTTAAAACTCAAAGTGAAAATAATTCATATAAATTCAGTGTATTATAAGCCTGGCGGGCCACCAGGCTTAATTTGGCTAAACATTGTTTATTAATTATAGCTTTTTTTTATGAGCCATTAACAGTGATAGCAAAGACGATTTAAAGAGTCTCCGGTGAAACGGTTGGAAGCACAAAGGCAGCATGATGTGGTCGGTATGTCAACACATAGGAAACTGACATCAGGCGTCTTTTTACTCTCTAATCACTTCCTGTCTTCACTGATCTACATGCTAACAACAATAAGCAACGGATAAAAGATCCCAAAAGTTTGGACACTTTATTTTGGATTAAACAACTAAAGTGCAAAAAATTATATTTGTTTTAATTGTATTTTTTTATGTCTGCCTTTTTTAAGACTTTGTAGTTGGTGTGTAGATATTGCTAATAAAATTACAAACTGATATTTTCAAACTTCCTGTCATCTATAAACATTTTTTAACTCAAAAACACGGCAGATCGCCCCAACCACCAGGCTTAGCAAGTTTTCTGAAATAACATAATTACAAAATAATAAAATAAGGCAAATGGGGGAAAAAATCCAAATCAATTTCTTTCAATATGAAACTTCTGATAGTTTCATATTAAAATACGTTTGTTCTTCATTCAGTGAAGTTATTCACAGTATCCAGAAATTTTACTCAAGAGTAGAGACACTTAATTATGAAGTTACTCAAGTAAAAGTTAAAAGTACAGCATAGTAAAAACAGTCCTAAAAGTAATTTGTTTTCCAAAACATTACTCAAGTAAATGTAACTAGTTATTACCCACCTCTGAACAGGACCGGACTGGGACTGGATTTAAAAATCTTTTAAATTTTGCCTCAGGCTCATCAGGGACTTTGATGTTTCCTCCTCTAATTTTCTCACTTCTGGTTTGTAAAAAAATTAAAAATAAAAAAATCGCAGGTCTGCCGCTAACTTCTCCTCAATACCTACATGTCCGCCTGAACACTTTAAAGTTGCAGATGTAATGTTTATAAAAACATGTTTTTTTTTTACATATTTGTTAGAACTGCTGCATGCCATAACAGATAATCTGTAAAAAGATCCATCTCTTCCACTTCCTCTCTGAGCTACTACTTTTCTTCTGTCTGAAGAAAACAACCAATCAGAGTCAGGAGGCGGGTCTAAGTGCTGTCAATCACAATCATGTGTAGCGCTGCTCATCCCCTTTCATTTCCTGCTTGATCCCTACGACAGCTTTTCCACGTCAGCAGATCTTGTTGTGAATGCTAAAGCTAGTTAGCATGGCCACCGATGACAGTGGATAAAAAGTTTTTCCTGTCATCTGAGTTGTTTCTGCCATTAGCACATTTAGCAGCCAGTATTTGAGGATGATTGACGACGCTAAGACCTGCCTCCAGGCTCTGATTGGTTGTTTTTGGTCTCAGGGAGGAGATAAATCATATCGATCTTTTCACAGATTATTTGTCTCATGACATGGTGACAGTTTTAAAACATATATATTTTTTATAAAAGTCACACGCTGCAGCTTTAAGACCTGAATTCAAACAGTGGAAAGCACCATCCATCTCTCACATTTCAGATTCTCGTCTTTGTAGCACCAGTGTTGAAGATCCCAGCTCTTTGCTCCACCTTGTAGAGTCAAACTGCAGTGAAACCTGGAAACCATCCAGCCGCCGCGGTTCAGGACTCCGCGTACGGCAGGTGATACTGCTCCTCCCTCTTGTTGCATCGTTTAGCTACGATGGCTAAGTACAGCACCAGCAGGATGACCCAGTAGCAGGCGTACAGCACCGTCCCCGCTATCAACAAGGCCTTCTCCGTTTCGCTGAACGGCTCCTGGGTTTCACAGTAGACGGTGTACGCCACGCCTCCCAGCAGCACCAGCGCCCAAACTGTGACCGGCACAGCACCAATGAGGTTGACCACTAATTTTCTGCGGCCAGACGTTCCCCATCCGGCCTTGTTGATGGTGAGCAGGGCAAACATTTTGGCAGGAAGCAAGCTGGACATGTAGAGCAGAGAGTAGAGCGACATGAAGATCATGACCAGACTTCCTCGCAGGAAGCAGGCGTAGGTGGCCTTCACCATCCCAACCAGCTGCACCGTCAGCAAGAAGAGCAGGATGTTCCAGAGCCGCCCGCGGTAGAACAGGTGGATCACTGTTGCGACCAGGAAGAAGGGGAAGAAACCAGTGACCACCGACTCATAGGTCATCCACAGACTGTGCTTGTGGAACCAGAGGGCGTTGTAGAGCCATTCACGGAAGTAAGACTTGCTCCATCGTGTTTGTTGGTTGAGCCAACGCAGGTACTGCGTGGGTGTCTCCGTCTGGCACTGCGACCGCGCCGTGTATTTAGTCTTGTAGCCGAAGCTGAGCACCCGGTTGGTGAGGTGGCGGTCGTCGCCAAAGCTGCACTTGGAGCCCATGAAGGTTTGGTGGTACCATGGCTCCAGGAAGCGCTGCAGCAAGGAGTTCCTGTACATCCCCAACGGGCCGCTGATGCACTGGACGCAGCCGAAGTAGGACTGGCAGGCTCGCTCGATGTTGAAGGCCATCCAGTAGCGCACGCTGCTCAGGAACGAGATCCACGAGTCGTACTTGTTGAGGATCTGGAGGGCGACATGGTGCAGAGAAACGTTTTGTAGAAAACAATGAATTTTCTTTCAGCAAAGAACAACACAGTCAGAGGAGAAATTAAGCCAAAACTCTCCAAAAATACAAACACTGAGCATTTAAGATTAAAAAACTTCTCCTACAACTCCGCTACTCCTTTTAGCTTCACCTGGTCTAAATTCTGTTTTTAAAAAATCCTATTTTATCAAATTATTAATCAGTTTATCCAAAAAATAATCAACACATCAGACCTACACTGTATTGATATCTTCACATGTTGATGTTAGAAGAATTTTTATAGACTCATGAAATGATCAGGTGAACATTAAAGCATTGCAAAGTGTTTATTTTCTAATTTAAATTAGGGCTTGAATATTGTATAAAAATATAAAATGTAAATATAAATGACTGTCTCAAGTAATTTGTTCTCCAAAGATAAACCAAAAATAAAACAAGGCACATGAAAAACCCAGCAATTATTTAAATAAGTAGGAGGATAAAAAGTAGATAACAGAAAAAATAAACAAACAGAGGTTACAGAAAATTAATAAAATATAAATTAAGCAGAAAGCAAATAAAATGGGGGGATATAGTATATATGTTGTTTATTGTTCTGTTAAAAAGCAGAAATAAATCATAATAAAAAAAAAACTGTAAAATGTTTTTATCCCATTAATCGTCAGAATAATTGCTTTCTAAATTAATCGTTAGTTTCGGCCCTAATTTTAATTCTTTATTACATGGATTGGGTGTTTTTAAGTCTGTCAATGTTACAGATGGCTTCCTCCAGACTGAGAGCTCTCAGCTCTGCTCACTGCAGAAAACTGATCACAACGTTCAGCTCAGCTTCCCTACCTGCACGTCCCCACCGACTCCCCCCACCATCGGGTCTTCCTCAAGAACCTTCAGCATCTCTATAGTACAAGCCGGGTCCAGAACAGTGTCCGAGTCGCACACCTGTACAGCAAGACAAAGGGTTGAATAATTCAGAAGGTCAAATTCAGGCTGCAGCTGCTGCAGAACGTGGATTGCTGATTATGCGTAAAAAATCTGCAGAGAAATGAAGGACTGCTGACAGAGAAATGAGCTGGATCATTCAGGTTTCACATCAGCAGGTCGGCCTCTGACCCGGAGCGCGACGCAGCAGATCAGGGGTTTTAAGTGTTTAGGCTGTTTTTGGGAGCGGAAGTACAAAAAATGTCTAAAATTACCCACCGCTAATACTGACGTGTCTTAAAAGTTGAATACTGGAGAATTTCAGAGTTTTAAAAAGGAGTGAAAACAAAACATGGGAAACGATTTACTCAAACTTTCTAAAATATGGAAAATATGGAAATTGATGGAAATTAAAAAATGAAATAATGATTTGCTAATCTATGAAAGCAAAGATTAGGGCCATTGTAGTTAGGTAGATAATAGGTAGAAAAAAGGGGTAACTTTTCACCAAAAACCTCAAATTTTTAGATTAATCTCAAAGGTTTTCTAGAACAAACTTGGAAAATGTTGAGATTAATCTCAACATTTTGTACTAGAACATTTCCAACTTTTGAAAGTCATAAATTTTGAAGACTTTTCTAGATAATATGTGAGATTAATTAGTAAATCTCACATATTAGTAATTATTTTAGTTAATTAATAAATTTTGAGATTATTTAATCTCATAATTTCATGCCATTTTTTTTTTTTTGCTATTGAAGTTTGGAAATTTCCACATATTTTTGTACAAAATTTCTGAGATTAACCAAAAAATTTCATGTTTTTTACTGGCAAATGTTTGACTTTTGAAATTTAGACATTTTCTAGAAAAAAGGTGGAAATTTCCTGGAAAATATTTTGAGAATAATCTCAGAAATTAATTTCAAAACCTTTTCCAGAAAAACTTTTTGTCTTGCAAATTTTTGACTTTTGAAACTGGTGGAAATTTATTTATTTTTTTTTCTAGACAATTTTTGAAGTTAATCTAAAAATTTTAATTCTTTGTAGAAAATGCCTGACTTGTGAAACTTCAAAACATCAAAGTTTTTCTAGAAAATTTCTGAGATTAATCTCAAAATTTCATAGTTTTTTTCTTGCAACTTTTTGACTTTTGTAGCTCAGAAATTTTCTTATTTTTTCCAAAAAAATTTCTGAAATTAACCAAAACATTTATGAGTTTTTTGGCAGGAATTTACACTCCTTCTTATTTTCTATCTACATTGGGTTTAACACATAGTTCCAAGAAATAAGCCTTTAATTTTGTGGGTGGACATAGCTCTATCACAATAAACAGTAAATCATGTAATCGCATGATAAATTAAAACAAGTTCAATAATTTCCATTTTTATGATTTAACTTTATTTTTTCTTTCTCCTACCAAAATTTGTCTTCAGTTTGGTAATTTGGTCTCAACTATCCATTTTTTTGAGGGACAATTTTGCATAAATAATCTTCATAATTAATTTTATTTGTTGTTTTTGTTTTGTTTATTTATTTTGGACATTCAAAATGTCTTCCAGTTCCAGCATTAAATGTTAAATAGAATTTAAAGTTTATTGATCTTTATTAATGTGTTCTTGCATTATTTTGCCATTAGCATAACATTACTTGAATATTTTTTCAAAACAACAATATTGTTAATCGCGATAACTTCTGGAACAATTTATCGTCCAGCAAAATATGTTATTGTAACATTGTTCATAGGAAAAGATTTTAACCACCTGGTGAGATTTTGAAGGAGTTTTTCTTACCTGAACATAATCCACGCTGTCACCCAGAGCTTTGAAGGCGGTGTACATCACCTCCCGCTTCCCGCCCCACTCCTGCATGACGCAGGAGTAGCGGCGGCCTTTAACCAGCCGCGCCACCCGGGACGCTTCCTCCATGTGCACCGCGCTCCTCCTCCCTCCTCCAACGCCTCCTCCTTCCCCGCCGTCGCTGTGAAAGTTCCCCTTCCACACCATACTGCCGGCCTGCTCCGCTCCGCCCATCACCTCCTGGAAGATGTCCATCATGTATCGGTCCTCGGGCCGGTTCCCGTCCACCACCAGCACCACCTTCAGGCCCGGGAAGGAGATCCGCCGGACGCTGCGCAGGCATTTCCTCAGATAGTCCGGGTCTTCCTGGTAGGCGGCGATGCAGAGGGCGACGGAGCGGCGCAGGTGCTGCGGCCGGGCCGGGCTCCGCATCCGCCGGTGCTCCAGGAAGGCGAAGAGGCTCTGGAGGAAGAGGTGGAGGGAGAGGAATGCGCCGTAGAGGCCGAAGGAGAGGTGGTGCTGCTCGGTGTGGATGAACTGGTAACCTTCAGAAACCAAACATGAGCGTCACAGTTTCTCCTCATGGAGACTTTACAGTGAGCAGGGCCGACCAAAGACTTTTTGGGGCCCAAGGCAGATTTTCATTTGGGGCCACCCAGGTTCATCATTTCTACTCTAAGTGTAGCTGTGTTTCCTTTACAAATGTGTGCAAAACTTTGTTGATATTCTGCTAAAGTTGAAGAAAAAAAACAACAACAACAACATAGGTTTACTATTTCCATTAAAAGGAAACACTTTTGGATAATTTTTTTTTTTCAGACAATAAGTCATTTTAAAAAATGGTGCTTCTTTGTCATTTCCGCCAGTAGTAACATCCTGTTGGTGATCACATGTGATGTGATGTGAAAGTGTTTCTAATGCAGTTTTGCAGAATACACTAATTCCGATATGGATGAAAAATCACTTCATCCTAGCACCAAAGCATGTTTTTTATTTTTTTATTTCCATGTTTCCATTAAGCTAATTTATTTTCGTAATTCCAATTAACGTGATTATATGCTCAATGTAAACGCAGGTGAGTGGGTGAGAGAAGACAACCTGTGACGTAGGCCAGTAGGATGGTGAACAGAACCACCGCAGCAAACAGGGTGGTGACCACGATGTTCAGCGCATTCCTGCAGCGAGAGGACATCTGGCGGAGGAAGTCAAGACAAGGAATAAGAGGAAAAGCAACAAAAAAATCTGTTGGTTTATACAGTGCAAAGGACTTTGGAGAAAACTAAACTGGCTAAATGATAAAAACTGTTTCAATAACTGATCAATGTGAGTGTGAGCAAACATTTCCCTTTATTCTGAAAACATTTAAAGCAAATTGTAGGTTAGCAACTTTGTAATGGTGCAGTTTTTATGGAATATTTGAATGAGGGCTGAAACGATTAATCGGATTGATCACAATGAATCGGTTAACAGCAATGATGTCCAATGATTAACTGATCATTGTGAGTAAACCCCTTGGAGAAGTAGCTGTTGCTGCCCACCAGTCAACATGAGAAAGATCAATTCTGCCAACCATTGTAGGGCTGAAATGATTAATTGTGATTAATCGATTATTGAAGTAATCTTCAACTAATTTAGTAATTGATTTATCGTCATATACATAAAAGAGAACATTTGCTGAAAGAACAACTTACTCAGGGCAGTAATTAAGCCAAAACTGTACAAAAATATAAACATTTGCATTTAAGATGGAGAAAATCTTTTCTCTATATGTTTGTTTTACCCAGAAATCCTCAAGTGTCAGTTTTACCTTTATATGGTTCTAATAAATCTCATATCAGACACATTTCTCTATCCAATTATTAATCAGTTAATCCAAAAATAATCAACAGATTAACCAAACTCTGTATTGATGTTAAATCGAGCAGAAAGGCCTGGCCTTTATCTTTGAGAATGTATCTTTATCTTTGCCTAATTATTCCAATTAACACTATAATACTTGAAAAACAACAATGTTATCGTTTATCGCAGTAACGTCTGGGACAATTTATCATCCAGCAAAATTTGTTACCATGAGAGGCTAAACCTTAATAAACATTTAACATTATGGATAAATATCCAAAATAAATAAACAAAACAACAGAAGCAACAAATAAAACGAATTATGAACAAAATTGTCCTTCAAAAAAAGGCAAGGTGAGACCAAAACACCAGACTGAAGACTTTTGTCATCCAGGTTTTAATAAAGAGAGAGAAAAGAGAAAAACAATGAATAATGCAAATGAAAATTATTGAGTTTGTTTTAATTGATCATGCGATTAATTGATTTATTGCTTCTTGTGACAGGCCTGGTCGACATCTTTTCCATTTTGTGGACACATGAGGAAAATCAATGTTTTTTTTCCAGTACAGGTTCAGAGAAACTCGTCTCTGGACAGTTTGCTCATCCTACGCCAGCCGAGTGACGCATCATTTCCTGAGCTTTCATGAATGTCATCTGAAAACCCTCCATCATCATCGTCACAGACGAACTCCCGCTACCAGTCCGACCAGTCCCCTCCTCCCAGTCTGCCCTGCTCTGGGTTAATAGCTCTAATTAAAGGCCAGGCGGGGTTTGTTCGGAGCTCAGCATCAGTTGAAACAGGAACAATTCTGCCCTTTCATTCATGAAATGACCTCCAGCCCCCACCTGGCCGCTCTCACAGCACAGACACACTGACTTTCCTGACATCACATTCAGCTCTGAGGGACGGAGACGTTTATCGCTCAATCTGAGCGATTTTCACCGTGGATGATCCGGGATAAATTATATTCCTGACAGAAAAAAACCCTGGCAGAATTTCACCGAATGAACCAGACATTTCTCCATAGTTATGCTCATGTGTCATCAAAACCATTTAGAGGGAGTTTAATCAGAAATCAGAGCTTTGTACGAATCCTGGCTTCTCTAAACCTGCAACTCATTTTAGCATGGGCTAACACTGCTGAACAATTTATAGAAAAAGGTTCTGCCTTTTCCAGATAAAGAAAACTTGATGTCATTAAAGGTGACATTAAATGCTTCCTTGAACAGCTTAGGATGGATTTATGGTCTATACAAAACACTTTTTGCACAAAGTCATTCTTAGATAATAAGATTTTAGCTGTTTTAGAGTCTTTTGACATTTTAAATCCAAATAAGCTGCTGCTGGCCACGTCTTCCAACTCAAGGCTTACGTGACAATGAAGGCATTTATACAACCGTACATCTTTGAAAAGCACAAGTGGAACCTCCTGCGCAAACAACAAGAATGCAGCAAGTGGTTTCTGGATTGCAAATCAAAAACAAAACTTGTTTTTTCCAATAGCCATTTTACAGAGCATACTGCGGTAAAACAAGCTGAAAAATATTAATTTATTAAAAAAAAATCTGCAGTTTTTTTAATCGCTTGAGCTATTTTATGCTTAAATGAAAGTACAAAAGGGTTAATGCTCCCGGCTGGCAGCAGGGCTCTGACCACACCACATTTCGTTGCTTGTACTTGTGACAGTGCAATGACAATAAAGTTGAATTATTATTATTATTATTCATTATTTTGTGTGCATTGTTTTCTAATTAATGGCAAAAAATTATTGTTGGACAGCCGATCACAGTAAAATCTTTTTGTTTACAAAAATAAAATAACATTTCATAAAGGTATCTGAAACTAAAGTATCACTCTTATCACATTAGTGTTGATACTGATACTGACTTAGTATTGATATTATCAATATTTTGGACCGATCCGCCCACATGTAATGTTTTATAGCTTCGTGTGTGACATAATGGAGAGAATATAAATTAGTCAGACTGGATTTTTTCCCCTCCATATTCCCTTTGAAACAGCAAAATAATACAGTTTTAATTGGGAATCTCTGATGTTCTACTGGGATTTCTGTCTGGATCAAGTCTGTTTTTGGTAATGAAGACGAATTAAAGGGAGAAGAGGTTGGATGATTTAACAGGCCAAAGCAGCAGCAGAGGTCTGAGTCCCCTGGGGTTCAAAGGTCACATCATATGGAGACTGAACATGGAGAGTTTGATTATAGGGCTGGTTGAAGGTCAGAAGGTGAGCTGGGAACCAGGAGACAAGACGAATGAGAAGGCCCAAGTAGATTTAACCATGAAGTTACTATATCAGTGGAATTGGCTTGTTTGCAACTCAAAAATTACAAAAATCCCAAAATTAATTAAGGGCTTGATTTTCTTTCTAAAGGGAAAAACCACAACAAAACCAGAAACCAAACCCAATACAATAACACATTATCAGCATTGTGAAAGTTTAGTGGAAGCAAACAAAGCATCACCTTTGGTCTGCTGAAAGACATTAAAGAGGGTGAATTAAGCAAAATTCATATTTTGAACATTTTTGTAACTCTACTTGGGTTTCAGCTTCTAAAACAGCCCAAGTAGTTTAAACAACAACATCCAGCTGTTTTTTGGCAATAAATTAATGCTTCTTGATGGACAATGAGCCAAATTAAGAGACACTGCCCGTTACCTAGCAACCCAAACTGAGCTCCAACATGTTTGGTCAGCTGGTTTTACTGTTGTATGTGTCGTACAATGGCTGCTGGAAAAGTCAAGTGTTTAGTTTAGTTGACTTGCCATTCAGAAACAACTTGTTGCATTCTCAATGGTTGCACAGGAGGCTCCACTTTTGCTGTTCAGAGATGTACGACTGTATAATTGTGCCTCTGTTTGCGGCCATTTTCACGTGCGAGCGTAAATGTTGAGTTGGGGGAACTTGGCCGCAGCAGCTGGAACAGCCTAAAACAGCTCATTCTGACAGGAGCTCCAATACGCAGACTAAAATCTTATTATCTAAGAATGATTTTGTTTTTAAAAAATTATATAGCCCATAGATCTATCCTACTGTTATCAAGGAATTATAATAGTTCACTTTTAAACTTTGCGGAAACGTCAGACACTGCATGTTTATTCCTTCTGCGAGAACAAGTATGAATGTGTGATGATTAACTCCATCTCCCATCAACCACCACCTTCCTGATTCCTTTGCAAATGTCAGTCAGTGAATCTTGTGTAAGATGAGTAAAATTCAGAGCTGAACAAGGCTGCAAACACTAAACTGTTTGATGTGAGGAAACATGATAAACCACAGTAAAGTAAAGCAGGTACAGGTTGCCACTAGGGGGCGTCTTATCAAATAAGCCTGAAGAAGAAAGTCCTCTCATACAGCAATAACACAAATAAAATCACACGAACTGAGGTGGCCATGTCAGATCTTACTAACTCTAAAAGCTTTTTCTCATAAATTTAAGATGTTCTTCTAATATTATGACTATATTTTTGTAATTAAAATTTCTCAGAGTCTGTCCCTAATATTCATACACTGAAATAAAAGCCACTCTGTGGAAATATGTTTATTGTCATTTACAATTAATCATAAAATATGAAAATTAATTTTTTTTTTAGAAACAAAAGTGACAACAAATCGATTAAAATCAGAAATTGGATCTGATATAAAATCAGACTTAATTTTTAAGCCATGTTGCTCAGCTTTGGATAATGAGAGGAAATCTCTCAGGTTATATTTCAATCATTTTCAGACACAATGGAGTGACTTTTTACAGTTTTTTGTGTCCTGATACATAAAAGCTTACAGTATAAAATGGGTTGTACTTTTTTCTTGCCAGGACTTCGTGTTCAGACAGAAGCTATTTGGCTGGTTTACTGAAAGTAGGACTAAGAACAGCTTATTAAAGCACACTTTTATTCAGGAGGGAGACACATTAAGGGATTTCTGAACTAGGACATGGCAAGAAAAATAAGGCATCTTTCCAGCAATAACAAAGAACAACTACAAACCGACCTTTAGCTACAGTGCCTATAGAAAGTCATGGGTACATATTCTAAATCAGTGAACAAATGTGCAGAGGCCAAAAAAAACAAATATCCAAAATAATATATAAATATATTATTATTATATTGTATTATTCTTCACTCTTTGAAGAATCTAAATTAATGAGTTACAGCAACATTTAACTTCTTTGGGATTAATAAAGCATTTCTGCATTGAATTTGAACAGAATTGAATTTACTGTTGTAGTGCGGCCGCCATCCAGCAGAGGGCGCAGCCGGTCATCCTTAAGCGGAGCCGTTAATACAGCAACAAAGATGGCAGCCATGCTAGAATGGGAAAGAGAAACGGTCCAAACGGAATCCGATATGGGATGAAAAATACACTTTATGCGGTTCTGTTTTAAAATATAAACACTCAAAAGCCCCAACAGTTGTTTTGAAATATAAACACTTGACAAGTTCCCTAATTTTCAACTTAATAATGCTCATTCGTCAACTTCTCTTTCAAAAATGACTGATGTGCTGAAGGCTAGCATGTGATGACAGCAGAGGCACAACAGAGACAAATGGTAACATGTACAAGTAAACATGCTTAATTTTAAGAGCTGTTGTGAGTTAATGAATGTCATGGAGCGAAGTTTTAACATTCCTGATTATTGGACATTTATAAAAATACAGAACAAATCACGTCAGGTATCGGTTGAATACATAACGCTACACGAAATGCCAAATAAAGGACCATTCCGCATCATTATTTGACTGTAAATTTGTTCACGATGAATTACATGTTAAACATGTTTTTATCTTTTATTTTTCTATTCAGCAAACTAAGAGGTTCCTGTTTTGTTATATTTTATGTCTAAGAAAAATGCAATACAGACATAAAAATGTTGAAATTAAATGTTTTTTTTTTCTTTTTATATGTAGCATGTTATGAAAAATGTTTATATTATGGAAAGACAATTGATCCTCCATCTAATTGTTAGTCGATCGATGCGGTCCATCAACTTCATATTTGAAAAGTCCCACAGAATAAAACTGGAAATATTCTCTTTCTGCATCATTCTGCAAACATGAACCCAGACCTGAACACTGTCCTGCACTGTGGCCGAGCCGCTACTTATCCCAAACTTTCCATCCAGTTTGTGTCTCTGAATGCATCCATTCATTCGGCGTTTGCATCAACCTGCCAGACGTCAAACCTCATCCTGCTTCATCACAGATGTCTAATCTCACTTTTATTCAGTTTAATTAACCCTGTTTCTCTCTGTGTGTGTGTCATTAAAGAAGTGCTTACCTTCCTGATCCAGTGGACCCTGTGTGTTCGTCTCCCCCCCAGATCTCTGTCCATCCAGCCGGGACGTCCAGCCGTCGCCTCTCCTCAGCACAGCGCTCTCCTTGTTCTGGCCCCCTCCCTTCTCCAGCTCACACTAAATCTTTATTCCAGCTTGCTCGCTTAATTCAGGAGATCCCACATCCAAAAATACAGCTGGCAGCCCAGACCGCCACCCTCCTCCCTGCCTGGGGGCCGGCCTCCTCCGCCTATCCTCCTCCCTCTAGCTCCTGGTCCCGTCCCGGAGCATGGAGACCCTCCAACCCTCCAAGCCGGGATTGATCCGAGGCTTTCAGCCTGCAGATGATGCCGCTGCAGCTTTTGGGTGGCAGTTATTCTCCATCCCGACTCCTGATCCCAACAGTCGGCCCTGAAGGATGAAGTCTGAGGGTCAAAGATTCAGGTTTTCCTCTCTCCTCTCTGCAGAATCAGCTTCTCTCTGCAGCCTGAATCTTTGTCACTTCGTTCCTCCAGCACCCCAACCTGCTCACTCTCTCTCTGCAATGCAGCCTCCAGCTTCCACCCCTCTCTGGCTGACTCAAAGCATCCCTTTATGGCTTTATTTATCTTCCCTCCACCTTCTCCTCCGTTCCTCCCTGCTGACGTCCTGCAGGTCGGACAAACCGCTGCGGCTCTGGGAATCAATACTATCCACGCGACTCAATTACATTTCATTCAGGTCAAGTAGCAGGACTGCAGATAAACAGATAAGGTCATTTTAGTACTGAGGTTCCTCACATGAGGATTTAACCACATTAAACACTGCAGAAACACAAAGTTTTACCGAGTATTTTTGCTCTAGTTTCTAGTGCGAATATTTTACTACACTTCAAATACGACAAAACTAACTTACAAGTGACTTTCAGTAAAACATGGGAGCCTGTTTTAGATAAATAATTTCTTAATATTAGCGCTGAAACAATAAATCGGACAGTGATTAATAAATTAGATCAATATATTTAAACTTAATCGATTAACTCATTTTAATATAAATTTGATTAACAATTAATTAATCATGATTAATTGGATGATTGTGATTAATCTATTATTTCAATATATTTGAATTTGATCAATTAACAACTGATTAATCATGATTAATTTACAATTAATCACAATTAAGTGATTTAATCGTGACTGATTATTTCCATATAATTAAACTTAATCTGTTAATAGATAAATCATGATAACTGATTGTGATCAGTTATTTCAATACAATCAAACTTAATCAATTAACAATTGATTAATCACAATAAATCATATTAATCAATTGTTTCAATATAATTAAATTTAATCACTGATACTACATTAATCATGATTAATTATACTGATCAATTATTGAAATAGTTGTCAACTAATTTGTTAATCGATTAATTAACTGGCATAGAGTCAAAAAAGGCCATTTACTGGAAGAACAAAACACTCAGAGCAGTAACTACACCAAAACTATACAAAAAAATATAAAATTTTCATTTAATTAATTAAATGTGCCAATTTTTTATCTGACTAACCGATTAATAGTTTTTAAATATTAACTGGCAGATTATTTCACTTATAACATGGGAAAATGTCATGAAATAATCTGGAACTAGTAATTATTTTCACCAGTATTAAGGAAATACTGACATAAAACAAACTTATATCTTGCTGAAAAGTTACTCATAAGTTAGTTTTGGTGTTTTAAGCATACTAAGATGTGTGCTAAGGGAACTAGACTAAAAATACTTCTGTGTTTCTGCGTCATTCATGTACTAATAAGTCTATTGCCATAAATTGGTGGTTTATCAATCCTCTTGCATCATGGGATACATGTTGGCGTCTTAATGCATCATCAAAACCCTGCAAACACCATCAGTGTTTCAGCTTATTATTCACACCAGCAAGCTGTAACTTAGGAGATTTTGGAGACTCTTTCAGTGTAAAACTCTCAACCATTTCTCCTTTTATAGACTCTAAAAACTCTGGAGCCAAAATATCTGCATGTTGCCTCATTCTGAAAACATCTGCAGACTTTAGATAAGTTTTTTCAGAGTTATTTCTGGTCTAGTTTCTGGTGTATCTCTTAATACACTTGAAATAAGACAAAACTAACTTACAGGTAACTTTTCAGCAAGATATGAGTTTGTTTCAAATAATTCCTTAATATTGATGAAAAAGTTCTGGTTCCCTTGGCAGATTATTTCGACAACATGGGAAAATTATCAGTGAATCAAATCTGCCAATGGAACTAGTACGTCTTCATCAGTATTGTTGTTGGGTTTTTTTATATAGCGCTTTTTTGCAATCATTTTTGACTACCCAAAGCGCTTTACACACATTTATACACCGATACGCAGATCGGTAGGCAATTCGGGGTTAAGCGCCTTGCCCAGAGGCACAGCGACATGTGACAGGAGGAAACTGGAATCAAACCTACAACCTTCCGATTGCAAGACGACTGCTCTTACCACTCCGCCACAGTGATCATATATCTTGCCGAAAAGTTACTTGTACCTAGTAAATAACTTTTCAGCAAGAAAAGTTACTTATTTGCACTGGAAAATAAACCAGGAATACTTGGTGAGATGTTGTGTTCTGCAGTGATTGGGTCTCTAACTGAGGCACGAGACCAGAGGTGGTTACAGTTAGTAAAAATTGTTCTCAAATCGGAGTAGCACTACTTCAAGCTATTTTTACTAAAGGTAAAAAGTAGCCGTCCAAGTAAAAAAAGTATTTGGCAAAAAGTCTACTCAAGTTCTGAGTAACAGATCAATATTTAAATATTACATGATAAGACAGACCAAAATATAAAGTGGAAATTTTACTGCTTTAAGAATGAAAATGACAATAATTAATATATAACAAAAAAACAAAATTATGCAAAAGACAAATTTTCCAAATCAGTTTCTGTCAATATGAAACTTTAACAGGAACTGCAGGAGTGTGTTTGTGTCTGGTGGGTTTTATGGTTAAAACATGTTTGTTTTTCTTCCAATAGGCAGAAAATTCAGATATTTTACTCAAGTAAGAGTAGAAATGCTTCATGATAAATTATTCAAGTAAAAGAAAATGTATATTTTTTCAAAAACGTTACTCAAGTAAATGTAATTGAGTAAATGCAACTAGATGCTACCAGCTCTGCATGAGGCAGACGGAAGGATTTTAAACATTTGAAGCGGCTCTGCATGACGTTTTTCTGGTAAAACATCAGAGTCTCGCCGTGGGGGAAATCTCAGACTGCAAACAACTCAGACTGATGCATATTCATATAGAGACAGACTAGGGGGTCAACCCTTAAACCCTGTTAGCCTTTTGCTAAACAAACGACAACAAAAGAAGGAATTCCTCTCCGTCAGGCTCCAGACCACACATAGGCTGGCTGACACAAAGCAGCGCAGCTTTTGTTGGATATTTCTGCCCAGATCTTCTCGCCATGAAGTCCAGACTTCATTGGGCTTCTAAACATCTAGTAGGAGAAAAATAAAGACACCTTTGAGTGCGAGTCTCATTCAGGCTCCTCCTGATTCATGGTATACAACTCCTGACCTTGTCTTTGTTTCTTTAGATTTTCTTTCTTAATATTCAGACGGTTCTGCAGTCGTCATTTTTTCTTGTTAAAATTTATAAAAGCTTGGAAAAGTTGTTCAACGTGAGACTGCAATTTCAAAATGTAATCTTTTTCAATGATCAAAATGAGTCAAAATTATACAGAAAGACTGAAACTTACCCACAGACCTCTAATATTTGCTTAAACGGCCCTTAGTAAACAAACCACTAACTTGTTATACTTAAATCTGTTTGCAGCATTTTGTTTGAAAAGTTGACCCAGAAAAAGTTTGCAGTTTTGTCCTATTTTTTAGATCCTATGTCTTGGTGCATTTGAATTAAGACAAAACTAACTTACAAATAACTCTTCTGCAAAATACAAGAGCTTGTTTCAGGTCAATAATTCCTTAATATTAATTTTAAACAGTAGGCTACTTGTTGCACTGGCAGATTTTTTTTTTACTCATCACATTTTTCCCATATTATAAGTGAAATAATCTGCCAGTAAAATCAATATTAAGGAATTAATGACTTAAAACAAGCTCTCATATATGTCTTGCTGAAAAGCCACTTATGTTAGTTTTATTTTAATTCAAGTGAACTAAGATCTTTGTGCTAGAAACCAGTGTTATCATGGTAAAAAAAATATCTCATTTTCCAAATCGAACACTGTAAAGTCAAAAATCACCTTGGTAAAAATATCGATTTTATTTAGAAATTTTTTTTTAAATCTAACTTGGCCCTATGTGAAAATATATTAACTGGGATTAACAAAGTTATGGTTTAATTTTCAAGTCTGATAACTGCCAGAACCTGCCTGCCAACCTGAAGTAAATTTAAAAAAAGTAAAATATTAAGGAGAAAAAGACAGTAGATGAAAAACAAATGGACAGAACAGAAGGATCCTTTATTGTCCCTCAGAGGGGAAACCGGCTCATTTCAGCTTCTACGGCAGGACGACGATCTTCTTCTCCAGCTTCTGCTCTGGGAAGACGAACCTCCTCATCACGTCGTCCAGCTCCTCCAGAGCCAGCTGCGCGTGGAGAACGGCCGCCTGGTCCGGGTCCGAGCGGACCACCAGCTTCAGGGCCCGGTACAGGTCCAGGAGAACGTCGCCGAGGACCTGCAGGAGGCAAACAGAGCAGCCACACAAACCACGTCAGGGTTTCCTGAATTTTATTTTGACCATATTTATTAACCCAAAAAGTATTTGGTTATGGTGTGACTGGATAAAAAATGAGCAAATCAGTAGCTAGAAGGTCGAAATTTACTGTTAATCTGTTTCACAAATATAACAAACTGCTGTGGTTCAACAGAATATAAAATTTTCATATTAAATGAAAATATTTTCATTTTTAAATTGAAAAAAAGCCCCCCCACCCCCCCAAAAAAATCTTCATGTTTATATTAAGCAAATCTATTTTTATAATAATTCTAATTTATGTGACTTTACAGTCAATGTGAAACGCAGCTGGTATTGTGGAAGAAATCTCAGGTTTCACCTCTACCAATTTTTGTCCATCCATCTTTGCTCTCACTTTAGCTCCCATCTTCTAAACCATCACTCTATCCCGCCCTACTTTGACCTTTGCCCTATTCTTACGTTTCCCACATCCCTCTGTTATTACAGTCCAGCTGGTTCTGCAGTGATGACAGGACTTGGACCAGAACCCACAGCTGGAAGAGCAGGAGCCACAGCACACCTGAGCAGGTGCACAAAGGTCACGGCGAAGGAGAGCAGACCAAAGAAATAATACTTTTAGATTTCAAAGATCTTCATTTCTCTGTTTCAGTGAAGTTTTTCTCACTTTTCAATCTCTCCATTCCATTTTACAAACACATCAGATCTGGCATTGAAGAAACTAAGAAATGAAAAGGTTAAAGTGTTTCTATGTCCATTTTTTGTCAGTGAAAATGTCTTACAGAGTCCAACAGTGCAGGGTTATGAACTCCATGTATCTGTAACATGTACAAAATGTGGTTCTCTATCATCTCGGTGAAAAATGCTGTTTTATCCCTAGTTGAGATAATTTTAGCCTCCATATTCAAAAAGCTGAGTCACTCGTTGCTACGGTGACGGAATCTGCTGCGTAAAAACTTTTAAGTTATACTGAAACAATTCTTGACCCATAAATGTCAGAACCTTCTGGTGACTGAACATGTACATTTTTATGAGTCTACAGTGTTTTTTGTCACGGATATGAGAGTTTAAAGAGACGCTTCAATTTCAGCTTAGAAAGAAAACATTCAGACCTTGAATATAATGGAAGTGAATGAGAGATGACGTGTGAGCGCTCAGCACTCTGGGTTGATTTAACAGAAAACTGTAAGTCCTACAGCACCGACAGACACACTGGGTGAAAGTAGAGAAAAATACCTACGTTTTGATATATTAACTGTACATTTAGAGATAAAACTGTGGGAATGAAATGAGTTAAAATAAAAATAAACAGGGTCAGAATCTAGAGTGGCATCAATAATCTGAACATCCTGTGAGAAAAATCTGGATATAAACCCATCAAACCTAAACTGTGATTGTGTGAAAACTATAAAATGAATTAAAACCTTAATTCAGTCAAATAAAGACCAAATTTCCATCAGCCGTTTAAACTTTGAACCAGGATTTTAATGGAAAGTATGGCTGAGATACGGAGCTTTACTTCTTTCACCAAAATCCCATCAACTTCATCTTATTTTGCAAACACATTTAAAAATATCACCACCAATATGGAGAGCCAAAAGTGACAAAATAAAAAGCTATATCATTAAATTATTAATTAAATGTGCCATGAAATAAATGTTTAATTTAAATATTTAGACAATTTTTTAATAGACTATATACATTTGTAAATTATTGAAACAAAACTTAGAATAACTGAAGCAGAATAATAATTAAATGCATATTTAATTGCTTCATCTTTCCTGTTCCTATAGCGACACCATGAAATAATTTTATCTGTAAAACTCTGATCTGTTGAGCTCCACTAGTTTAAATTATTTAATTAAACATATTTATTTTATGATACATTTATTTAATAATCTAATGATGCATTTCTTGTTTAATTTTTCCACTTTTGGCACTCCGTACACCAACATCGCTGCACTTTTTTCTTGATTGAGCCACACATTTTAACATTTATTTGCATGTTCTTTTTTTTCCAACGGTAAGAAAATAATTTAAAAACTTTAAATTATGAAAAAAAAGGCTGAATAGTAACAATTAATCTCTTCACAACTTTAAGATAGTTTGAATTACTTGGGATTATCTAACGACATCCACTTTTCCTTTTTTCTTTAATTCCAAAAGCTTAAAAACAGAAAGCAATTTGCAGTTTCAGCAACAATGTTTTGGAAGTAAATTTAAGATTAGATGTCAATTTGAGCAAATTGACATAAAGAGTTTAAATTTTCTCAAAGTTTGAAGTGATTTTCTTGAAACCTATTAACCTACAAGCGCCAGAGATGCCATAACATCAAACCGTTGAGCTGTCTGAAGAGCCGCAGGAAACAAGAAGAGGTCACACTAAGGTTTCTGACCCCGAGGCAGGAAACAAAAATGAAGGAAAACACAAACACACCCGAGAGACCACCAGGTGGAAAATTACAAGCCGTGGAGTTTAAGAAACATCCATTATGTTGAGGAGATGCTTTGTAAATCCGACAAGCAGAACAAACAGTGAGTGTCTCAGTTTCACCTGCAGGTCAGGAGGTTTCCTCCAAACATCAGGACAGCAAGTTTCAATTTTAGATGATAAACCAACACAAAGCAGCTTTTAAGCATGAAGCAGAAAGAAAACGACAAGTTTTTACAAATAAAAACCCAGAAAGTGTTGCATGTTTTCACCTTCCCTGAGTCAATATCCTGCAGAACCAGCTTTTAATGCAGATTATTTAACTTTAGGTGAACTTAAAGTTTAATAATCTAATGTTATCTACATGTTTTGAATTGCTTTGCATATATTTCTGATACATTTCTGGCACAAATTGCAAAAGTTTGCATTTGTATTTATACAGTTTTCCCTTTTTTTAATCTTATTCCATATTATTTATTTTACGTTTTATATTATTTTATAGTTTATCATCCGGTTTCTATTTGTGACCTAATATGTATCATAATTTTGTCTCTAATGTCTCTAATCTCTAATGTTTTGCTGAATGACAAAGATAATCTGGGTTCACAGCAAAACCTCACAATCTTAAAGTATTATTGTCTAGTTTTTAGTGCAAAAAAGTAACTTTTCAGTAAAATATAGAAACTCGTCTTAAGTCAATAAATAATTGTTTCATTTGGAACATGGAAAAATGTCTTACAACAAACAAATCTGTTATTACTTTATCATCAATATTAAGAAATTATTTACTTAATCTCCTATATTTTGCAACATGTCTGTTAGTTTTGTCTTATTTCAAGTGTATTGAGATATACTTGGTAATATTTTGTGTTTTTGCAGTGCAGGGTGACGTGTTGCGTGGCAGAGTTTTGTCACCTGGGTGGTTTTATCGCCGAGGCCTCTGAGCAGCTGAGCGATGACGTGGACGGCGGCTCTCCTCACCTCGGCCTCCCGCTCCGTTTTAATCAGCGCAGTCAGACACGAGCTCAGCTGCACGTAAGAAAGAAAAAACATGTTACCATTAAATATTCACAGCAGGAAGAAGCAGGAAACCATCAGGAATCAGTAGAAATGAAGGCTAAACCTGTGAAAACAAAGAATTTACAACATCATTTCAGAAATTCTGAATTCACAGCATCATTTTTGGGCTGTCCAGAGTGATATGTGGTCTGACTTTGTTTGGCTCCAACAACTATTATTTAAAAATTACATGATTTCATAAAGAAGAAAAACTACCAACAGCACCAGTTAATACATCAGATTAAAAAAAACATAACACTTTGTACTTTGTGTCAAACGTTTGCAAAATTTTTCTAAATTTTAACGATAATAAAGGGAAGCATCTCTTTAACGATTGTTGTCCAAATGGGAATTATTGAGCTGATTTTAATTCATTATGTAATTAATTGATTTATTACTTATTGTAGCATCTTGGCTAAAACTTTGAGACATTCCTCACATCTTTTGAGACAATTAAATTGGGATTCTCATCATCTGTAAGCCATGATTGCAGTAGAGCTTTACTGTCTGAGAATATTTAACTCCCTTTATGGCACTTTAATTTTTTAAGATGTTCTTGTAGACATTAATACTTGTCTTGGTGTATGCACTGAAAATATGGATGAAGATTTAGACATGGAAGTGATTTAAATTGAGAGGTTTCTGAGTGTTTGATCTCTGTAAAAAAATAAATAAATAAAACTAAAACTGTGTAAAAGCTGTGAAAAGTGTCAGACTGTAAACTCCTGATGCACATGGCGTTGTCAGTGTGAAAAAGATCACAGGTTTATGAATAAGAGTCCTGTTCATCCAGCTGACACTGAAGCTCATTCAACGAACGCGGAGCGCCGTCGTCGGAGCCGCAGACCTCAGCAGAGGCAGTCGAGTCTCGCAGGTTGTGTTTGAAAACTATTTTTATATCTCAGTAACATTTAATCTGCAGCGGATTTTTCCTCAGAGGGACACAACCGTTAGCTCATTGGTTCCAAAAGTTGGGGTGAGGACCCCACTTTGGTCACAACTCAACATGTTTGGGGTCTTGAGCAGAAAAATCTGCACTGCAAAAAGTCTTTAAAAAAATTCCCAGTAAGTTATTATTCTTTCACCTGACTGCAGAAACACAAAGTCTTACCAAGTATTTTTGTCTAGATTCTGGTCAAGATTCCTTATTACACTTGAAATAAAGTCATAATTAAATAAATAATTACCTAATATTGACTAAAAAGGGCAGATAAATTCACTTACGACAAGATATTTTCCCATGTTATTAATTAAATAATCTGCCGATGGAACTAGTATTTGTTTCATCAATAAAAGGGATTATTGACACAAAGCGAGTTACTTCTAGAAACTAAACAAATATACTTGGTAAGATTTTGGTTTTTTGCATTGTTGCCTTTTAAATAACATTTCTTGTATTTTAGTAACTTTTCACTCCCTTGTGAACAATAAATGTTTTAGTTGAATTATACTTTGACATGTATAGCAGAGTTTTAGTCAGACTAAGCTACAAATAGTCTATAAAATCTGCTAATCTTGAACAAATACAGACAATAATGCAGATTTTTATTAGACTATTGGAAAAGCATGATTGAAATGTGAAATATCTAAATTTTTCAGCGGATTTCTCACCTCTTGTGCCAGCGGTCCCAGAGAGTAGTCCAGTCTCTGGCAGAGCTCCCCCAGGTTGGACAGGCTGCTGGCCCGGACACTCTGGTCCGGATCTCTGGTTCCCTGCAGGAAGACGCCCAGCAGAGGGCGGCCGAGGTGCGGCGCCAGTTCCCCTGGAGGAAGGAAACACGCAGCGCAGGGCGAGACTTTTTCAAACCAGAGCCCATAAAAAAAACTTCAAATGTTGTATCCGATTTGTTCTTTTGTTTTCTTTCTGTTGAGTTTTTTTATATGTTGTAGCGATTTATGAAGGCATTTAGTTTAATTTGATGAGTATGACAGGTATAAATACTACCTGTATGTTTTGAGTCAAGTCGTTCAAATTGTTGCTGTGTTTTGAAGTAGAGCTGAACAGCATGGCTGAAAAACGGATCATGACAAAAGCATTTCATACCAGTAAATATCAAAAATTGACAAGTTTGTTATAAATATCTGAAATGCAGCCAAACTGGTGGTTTGACATTATATGTTTTATTCACAGTTTTCACTTCATGCTGCTGTTTTTTATATTTAAGCAGTTATGAAGAATAGAGTCGGAACTTTAAACTGCTGCTGTGCAAGTTTGTTGCTAGGTAACCAAAGAATGAGTGAGTTGCTAGGTAACCAAAGAATGAGTGAGTTGCTAGGTAACCAAATAATGAGTGAGTTGCTAGGTAACCAAAGAATGAGTGAGTTGCTAGGTAACCAAAGAATGAGTGAGTTGCTAGGTAACCAAAGAGTCTGTGAATTAAGCCCCTTTTGCACTGCACAGCCAGACCTGGGCTGACCCAGGCTGGTCTGGCTTAAAAGCAGAGCTGATTGTTTTTGCTTTAGCACTTCCAGCCCGGTACCACCGGCTCCCTGGAACCCCGAGAGCTGCGGTTCCAATCGGGCCGGCCAGGCCGGGTTGGTTTGGAGTTAGCTGTTGATTGGTTCACTGGCTGCGGAGGCGGGACAAAGACCAGATTTCTGGGTCAGAGGAGCTCTAGACTTTCTCAATGGCTGTCATTTCAATATGCTGCATCAATAAATTCCTGTCATAATCTATTTTTACCCTACACTGGGATTACAATCGTCTCTTCAGCCAAAGATTTTAATGGTAACTGTAAATAACATTTCTCCAATTGAACCGATCAGAAGTCAGCATGGTTGTGAACGAGGGAATTTCCACACGGTGTCGCTCCAGCCAGGAAATCCCACCAGCCGCAGCGGTAGTTCAGCTGGCCGAGAGTCCAGCTCAGAGACGACATTCAGATGAGATTTTTTTCCCGTTAAACGTAAAGCTGAGGTAAATGTTTCCCTCAGCTTCCTCGCTCTTCAGCGCATTCAGAAAGAGCAGGACGGGAGAACCAAGAGGGAAACTGTTCTGCGGGGAGATCGCCTTGGTGGCTTTAGCAAGAATTCGATTTACGTGACGTATCCAGCTCAATGCAAAACGACCAGGGCTACAGAACCAGTAGGACCGGGTCAAACGGAGCCGGACTGGGCTCCATTTGACCCGGGCTGGGTCAAACGGGCAGTGACCCTTGAACTGCAGGGTCTAAAATTGATTCCACCTACTAATACAGCTGAGAGGTTGAACGACTTAAACCTTTTCCCTGCCTACATTATTGAATATTAATTATGTATCATCTATTGATGTTAATCACATGTCTACTGCGATATATATTGTTTTATTGTCCAGCCCTATTCTGAAGTATGGATGACAAATTATTTGATAGACTGAATAAATAAATTCATTAATAACAAGCTCTGTCGTGATTTAGACTTTTACATTCCAGATTCATAAATGGCTTGAAGATGAGAGTTGAAGTGTCAGATGCAAACTTACAAAAAAAGCAGCTTCATCTGCACATTTGAACATTTCTGATGACTTTTTCTGGTTTATCTACATTTCAACCAAACATGTCGACAGTTGATCCAGCATTTTTGTGCATTTTTCCTGCACGGTAATCATCTCACCAGCATCAGCAGAAGCTTAAATTTCTCTTCAGTCAGAGGAGTTGCTGTGTTTTGCTGAGTTCATTTATGTATTTTTCTGACTCAGCTCTGGTTCTGTGCGCCAGATTCCCATCGTGCCACTTTTCTGGGACAATCAGGGTGTTTATATCCCTGCATGAAGGTTGGAAGGAGCTTCAGTTTTCCTCTCGGACAGCTGCTGCGTTTGACTCCAACATCCCAACAGGCCAAAATGTGTCTTTTTGGCCAAGCTGATTTTTTAATTAAGGTTTTCTTAACCGACTGGACGTTCAGAGCCTAGTTTTCCGTTTCTGGTTTGTTCCTAGTTTCTGGCAGAGAAACTTGCAGACTCCTCTGTAGGAGTTGTGCATTGAAAATGTTATTAAGTGAATTTGTGGTTGGGTTTGGGCATCGATGCGATGAAGGGTCAGTGCTGTGTTTGTGTTTCCGTCGGTCAGTTGGACGCCTCGGAGCTGCTTGGCTGAAGCAGCTGCAGGCGACTCTGTGCTTTGTGTCGCCTGCGAACACAGCTGGTTCCACAGCCAGCGGCGGGAGCAAACCTGCTTCATACTTAATCATTTCAATAGGGCTGAATAATTGTATTGATTCTACGATATTTATAGATTTTTCATCCACGAGTATCGATACGTTAAACCATAGGGGTCCTTAGGCTTATACCAAACATGTCTGGTTTGTGATGGTGTAGCAGCAAGACTCCGCCTCCCCCAGTCTCACTTTCAACTTGTGCTTAAAGTGCACATTATAAACTACACACCAGTTTTTAAATTGTGTTAATAGGCCAAGTAAAACCGGAGTTATACTGAAATAAGTAAATCATATTTTTCCAAATGTCAGAAATGTTAAAAACCGGCTTTTCTGGTTATGTGAAAGGGAATGAGCTTCCAAACATAAAAAACAAAACGCAACATTAGATTCCTTGAGAATGTCTTCTTTTATTATTATTATTATTATTATTGTTATTATTATTATGCCATTACCATTATTTCATTTGAAAACTGTCTCAACTTCTGGGACAATTTATCGTACAGCAAAATTTGTTATTCTAACAGGACTATTCACATCCCTTAAAGGGGGCCCAAATTAACATTTTGCACATTTTTGTTCTTCTATTTGTGTCTCTGCTGCCTCTAAAAGCAGCTCAAGCACTTAAAAAAACAACAACAGCTGTTTTCCAGCCATAAGTTAATATTTCTTGGTGTTTGGAAAATGACACCAAAAATATTTCGAAAACCTCTCAGTTATCGAGTCACATTCATTGGGAACTATGCTGTTACCTAGCAACCCTAGCGGAGCTCCAGCAGGTTTGGTCAGCTGGTTTTACTGCTGTATAACGGCTGAATGAAGTGGACCACTTCCTGACATCTTCTTGTTTTTTTTTTCGTCAGTAGTAACATTCGGCTGTTCATGTGATGTGAAAAATGTGTTTCCATTTCAGTTTTACGAAATAAAACTGTTTGGATCCGGCTGAAAAATCACCTCAGCGCAAAAACTTTTTATCAAAATGGTTTATTTAAATTGGTGTGTATCCATTAAGTAAATTCTAATGTTAATGCAAAGTCAATTAATGTCTCATTAATGGACTGAAACACACGGACTCTGTCTGATACTCACCCATCGCTCTGCTGGCCCTCATCAGAACCTCCCCGACCTTCAGCCGGGTCTCCAGAGAGCGCTCCTGCTTGGACGAAGGGAGCGACGGGCCGCCCTGGAAATCCTGGAGGAGCCTCTCCAGGATCTGACCCGGGTAGGAATCAGCCAGAACGGCCAGACCTGAAAGCAGTTCGGACTCAGTCTGTTATTGTGAGCTAAAAGGAAGCTAACAGCTAGCTAAAGCTAAGAGGAAGTCAACAGCAAGATGCAAGTTAAAAGAAAACTAACAGCAAGATGAAGTCAGCAGCTAGACAAAGCTAACAGCTAGTTGAAGTAACCTTAAAATTACTCCATATACAGAGAGCGGAGGCGTTACCTTGGATGGCCGACAGGTAGACGAACGAGTCTTCATGTTCCAGGTTCTCCAGGAAGAGCTGGACGGGACACAGAGGGAATTATGGAGATCCGGACCGAGGATCAGCCAGTCAACAAACATCAGAGAGAATAAAACAGATGATTGATCCGAGGAGAACCAAACCGGAGAGGAAAATCAATACGGGGGTTTCTGCAGCATCAGCAGGGGCCTGGAGCTAAAGGGAATCCCTAAATAGGGGGCATCTTTTCCTTAACAAGCCCCCAGGAGGGCAGCGGCGTCCCACTGAGGAAGACTGCCTCATCCATTATGAATGTCCCAGGAGACGAGGATGAAACGGGAAACCTGCTGATACTCGCGTTCGGATCACAAACCAAACAAGAACTCCTGAATCTAGGAATTACAACCTGGAAAATTCCTGGATTCGAATCTGAAACTCAACAAAGGTTCGTTATTACTTTTAAAATCTACATTTTAAAAATAATGTTTTATTGTCTCAAACTAAATATCTCAGTTTTCCAGGTTTTTATATTCAGAAAGTAATTTTGTTTCAAACGTAAATGATATTTCAATATTTAACTTGAAAATGTTAAATATTAACTGGCTGTGATTCGGTGGAAGGATAAGTCACAGTCGTAGTTTTAATCAGAACTTTCTTCTCTGTGGTTTTAAAGTGAAATTTGCAGCTGAGCTCACCAGCTCGACTCTCCTCCCTCACATGTTGTGACTCTACCCTGTTGACCGCAGTGCAGGGCCATGTAACGCGCTGCTGATACCCTGATAACCCTCCAGAGGAGAGAGGCTTACAGGTCAAAATGCGATTGATCTCCACTATGTGATATTAATGCGTTATAGACTTTAGATTATGTTTATGCCATATCGCCCATTCCTACCTGAACAAGAAGAAGAAACGTAATGAAAGAATTCGTCAGTAGTCTACGAACCGTGAGGACTTTGTCCTGAGCCTGGACGGCCTCTGGGTGTCTGCGCTGCACCATCCGGGTCACAACCCTCAGGGCGACCGCTCGTGTGGGCACGTCTGGGTCGCATGCCTCCAGCAGCCAATCAGAGAGCGGTTTGTTACTTGGATCAGGGTCACCGGATCTGGATGGCGGACTGGGACGCTGTGGGAACCCGCTGACGGGCGTCTGCTGGTTTCTTCCTTCACTCTTCGCTTTGCTGTTCTTTGTGGTTTCGTCGGGGTTGCCACGGCAACGAGCAGCATCAGCGAGGTTTTCAGGTCGGCAGGCGCCGCGAGTGGCGATGACGGCTCTGAGGTTGGACGCCAGCTCCTGGATGACGACATCGGGATGCTGCTGGGACAGCGCCGCCAGCGGCCGGAGCAACTTCGACATGCAGGAATAATCCTCAGCGCTGATCTGACGAGGCAAAGTTAGGAAAAAACAACCAGAAAATTAATCAACTGCTGATAAGAAATGCATGTTATTGATTAATGAGTTGATCTATCTTAACAATTAAGTGGTAAGCGACTATTTTCTTAAAAACCTGAGTCTTCTGAGGGTTGACAATCAAAGACATAAATAGCAATTATTTTTCACTAATATACCGATCAGTTTGTTTTAATTTGCCAAACAATTAATTGATTTATTGCGATAAGAGTATGCTTTATGTTACAGAAACATTATACAGTCTCCACTTGTGAAACCAGTAACAAACATTACATATTATTTCAAGTGTCATCATCAAAACACATCAAATATAATAATTATAATTATAATATTAAAAATAAATACATACAGTAATTAAATTTTAACATCATTTTATCAGCTGCATTCAATACTGACTGACTAAACAGAAGTGTTAAATATTAAACTTAGCGATATTTAGAGAATTCAACATAACAGAAACTTCAGGTTCCTGAAAATAAGATTAAAATATGAAAACTTAATCCTTAATTAAACGAAAAATATTCATACAGACGCACCGTTTGTAGTTGCTTTGGGAAGAATGTTAAAATTTGTTTTCTATCATGTTACAATTTTTTGGCGATCTGTCATCACATTCTCACCTTCGTAGCACAACATTCATTTTTGGTTGAAAATTTTATTAATGAGCGTTAATAAGATTAAGAGCTTGATGAGTGTTTATATTTCTAAACAGAACCGGATCCTGATTGGACCGTTTCTCCATCTCGTGCTGTCAGATCGCCGCCATCTTTGTTTTTGATTCTGTTAATGATGACCAGCGGCGCCCTCTGCTGGTTGGCGGCCAAACTACAACACTGACATAAGGTCTAAGCGGCTGTTACTAGTTCATCGATTGGAGCTAATTTAATCTACTAAACCATTTATTGGTAATTAATTGTAAGTTGATTAATTCCATGAGCGGTTTGAGGGATTTTGTACCTGAGGTGCGGACAGGAGAGTCGCCACCAGGCCCATCCCCATGCTCAGCGTCTGGCTCTCCACTGGGTTCCCAACACCTGGCGCCGAGGCCCCATCCAGCCCAACGCAGGCCCTCTGGAGCAGGGACACCATGAAGTCCACAACCTGCAGCCAGAACAGATGAATCTTGGTAAAAGTTCTATCCATCCATCTTTTTTCTCCATTCATCCATCCTTATTTTCCCTCCCTCCCTCTCCATCCATCCTTCCCTTCATCCTCTGACCTGTGAGGTTTTCCTCAGCAGCTGCTCCTGCTCCAGACTCTCCACCATCACAGCCAGCGCCTGAAGCAGAGTTAGCTTCTCTGCTCGTCTCTCAGCTCCACCCAGCAGCTGCTTCTCCACCTCCAGAAGCGTCATGGCCGCCACATCCACCTCCTCTTCATCCTTCAGCTCTTCATCTAGAGCAGCCGCCCAACCAGTCAGCTCCTGCAACAGGCGCCATGTCAGCAAAACATTTCTGCATAACGGAAATGATCAGGAAAAACGCTTCAGGTTTTACTGATCACATCTTAACTTAAAGAGCTTGGCGAGTGTTTATATTTCTAAACAGAACCAAAAAGGTTTGTTTTTACTCTGCGGTCTGCATGTTTTTCCGTGATGGTGGTCCTTTTGGTACCTGCAGCAGGTCCAGGAAGAAATCCCCGGCCAGGTCGGAGTCGCTGAGTTGGGCCAGCAGCTGCACCAGACACTCCAGCCTCCACTGCTCCCCGGACAGCTTCTCGTACAGCTCCTCATCCTCATCGCTACGGTAACAGCAGAAACTCTAGAGTTACGCTGAAAGCTAGAGACAGATGACTACAACTCAGCTCTACATCGCCACCTGCAGGTCTGTCTGCAGACGAGCCTGACGCCGCCGTCGCCGCCCGCCGTGAAGTGGAACGCCGCCGCCACGTCGTTCCTGCGCTCCCTCAGGCCAGACAGTTGCCTGAGCAACGAGAGAGTTGCAGATGTCTCTGAATGCTTCAGGAACCAGAGCAGGATCTCCCGACAGGGGGCGCTGTGGTGCACAGAGAAGACATACGATTAATTTCTACATTCGCTGCTGAGACACAGCAGAGAAGATTTCCAGTTAAAACTCACCGCAGATGGGAGACGCTCTGTTTGGTGAAGCAGAAAAGCGTGAAGATGACAGGAAGAACGTCTTGGAGTGCCGCGAGGAGAGTCGGAGACGGACTGTTTCCAACGACCCAGATCTGACCCACAAAGAAAAAATGTCAACAATGTCATTCTGAAGCATCAATAATCACATTGTATACAGACAAGATGAGATAAGATACTTTATTTTTCCCTTTGGCATTTCCCCTCATGGAAATTGTAATTTCCGACTACCACAAAGGACTCCTATGTCCTTTCTACAAAGAAAAAACAAAAAAACATTTTTTGTAGACAGGTTGTATTTTATTGATTACATTTGGAAATTTTGCGCATACGCACAATGCTGGAGGGCAAAAATAGACTATTCTTTTATTTGCCATTGGTAGCCGTGCTGCTGCGGTAGAACAACGCCGTTAACAAAATGAAACCTGAAGATGTAGGTGTTATTAATTTAGTGCAGTGCGCCACAGTAAATGGAAAAAGAACCAGAAAAACTGTTGAACAATAACTCAAAACACTCGTAGTATTATTTTTTCTCTCCCTGTGTCAACTACATTACATGCAGACCCGTTGCCGTAGCAACTAGCTCACAATAGCTCTACTAGCGTATCAGAATTCAACACCGAAAAACACGCAAAACATTTTCCACACAGTATTACATTTTCAGACTTAATATTAATTGTGCAATTATTAATAAGTGATCGGGGCAGTTGATTAGCTAATTTTAACTCCAGCTCTACTGATGATCTGTCCGTGATTTGGTGTGTAAGTCGACTTATTTGTTTAAAAATTGAACTGAAGCACACCTAATTCCACAGCGCATCTACATGCTAAGGTAACCGAAGTTTGGGGGGAATTTGAAACTGTTTCTTACCCAGCAGGTTGTTGCTAGGTAACCAAAGACTGAGTGAGTTAGTTGAAGTCACCAACCTAGCTTAACTCGCACTGAGAAGTTGAATGCTGTGCAGTTCTGGATCGGAGTTCACTATTAAATGTATTATTGATAATTTCTCTATCACCATATTGATATTTATTGATTATTGTCCAGTCCTAATTCAGGGTAAATTTGCTAAGAACGAGGCTTAAAGTGGATCTTATGGATCTCTTTATCAGATACAATTGATTTCAGTTCACTTTTTCTCAGAAAAATTGTAAATAAAAAATAAAAAGACTTTTTTCATATTGTTGCACCTTGTAGACGTCCTCCAAACAGCGAGTGAGATCCGACTCCTCCACAGCGACGTGCGGACGCTCTTCAACTACAAAACAAACACAAGAGACGGTGATGAAGGCTACGGGTTCATGTCAGAGCCAAAATGTAATAAATTAGAATATAACTGAAAACCCCATTTACTGCAGGAAACTTATTACTAAGAAAAACGCTTTATGTATATTAATCACAAACATCCTTTATTTCTGTTTATTATGGTGATTTTCCACTTAGAGTTACTGAAAACTTGACATTTAAAATTAGAATATTATATCAAATCAGTAAAAATATTTTTTTAAAAGACAGAAGCATCACCAGAAGGTTCTGACCCAAACTATTTAAAAATATTAAAATATGACTTAATAGTTTTTGTACAGTGGCGGTTTGTTTGAGCCTACAGCCCATCATTAAATAGGATCCCAATATTATCACAACGCTAACAGCAAGTAGGTGATGTTTGTTGGTTGTTTTAGCTGCATTGACCCCCGTAAGAAGCCTCTCTGAATATTTAGACGTTTTAAACTACCAATTACTTCTTAGTTACTATAGTAACTATGTGAACATCAGTCTGTGTTACTGACCGGAGGCGGTGATGCATCGGTGAAGTGGGGCTAGCAGTGGGGCCAGCAGGTACTGCTGAGCGAAGGTGGGCCTGTCCTGGACCATGGAGAGCGCCGCCCTGGTGGCGACTCGCTGGAACTGCTGCGCTGTCAGTTTGTCTCGGAAATGCAGGAGATCAAGGATCTGAGAAGCATCAATTCGTTTTAGCCACAAATATTTATAAACAGTATTAAAAAGGTTGCAAAGGACAAACTGAGACAAATAGAGATTACACAGGTTTGCAGAACAATAAACAGAAATACAATAACTCAACAAGGACTGGTAGGTATGTCGACACAGTGGAATGAAAAGCTTTCAGGGGTGTGTCATGCTAACCACTGCAGGTCGGTTAGCAAGGAAGATGGATGGATATTTCTGAGGAGTAGCTGCTAGCTATAGCGGCTAATCACAGAAATAAGGAAGGTTTCCATGCAGGTCTGCTTTCCTGCTGATCCAAACCGCAGGCAGGAATGAAGGATGGGGTTAGTTATAACGAGGTACAGGTGCAGCAGTCTACCTGCAGCACCATCAAGCAGCTGGAGGAAAACGGAGTGATCAGCAGAAACCCTGAGTTTGTTCCAGATGGACGACCTGCTGCCTGCGTCACCCTGCAGAGGAAACCGTGATGCTGACCTGAGGACAGACCAGCCTGAAGTATCCGTCCGCTGAGGCCGACTGCTGAGGGCAGGCCGCCAGGATCCGCGCCACAGCGTCACATTTCCTCCAGTCCGAGTCGCCCCCTGCAGGAGGAAAATGGAAGTTCAGCCAGGAGAACTAATGAGCGGTTTTCAGAAGCAGCATTAATTATTTTCATTTAATTCCTTCTTCAAATTTGAAACTTTTTCCTAAAATCTAAAGTCATTGTGGCATTCAGGATGCCAAACATTTAAGAGTTCCAGCTTGTATTTAATATTATGGATCTAATATAGCTATTTAATATATCTATCTTTATATATATATTTAAATGAATTTAACTAAATAAAAAATACATATTTATGACAAGTACAAAAATACATATAGCTAAATAATAATTCATTCAATTCTCATCCACCCTCTGGGCCCCCCAATGGTAACAGTCTAGCTCCGCCACTGCTGATGGGAGCCTGCAGGATTATTTGCACATTATCTGTACATAATCTCTCCTCCTCTTCCTCTTATTGCTCCTCCTCCTCCTCACCCGTTCCTCCTTCCAGGACGGCTCTGACGACCGCCTGGACGCCGTTGGGCTGCATCAGACGCTCTGACAGCAGCTGACCACAGAGACGCCTCAGCCAGGCCGGCGCTGATCCCAGAGCGGCTCTGGAGCTCCCAGTTGGACCCGACTGGAAGCAAGCAGAGAGGAGAGGAATGTGAATCCAAGACCAGCATGTAGGAGCATAACGATCCATGGAACCAACACATGCTTCATCAAAGCTCAATGAACAGGAAAACAAGAACCCCCTTGAAAAACTGGAGAACAAAACATGTTTTCTTGCTGGTTTTGCTTTTTATTATTATTATTGATGCTATTATTATGTTTTATTTTTATTTAAATGGAAGCTCATTTCCTGCACTACAATAATGTTTTGGACAAAAAAGGTCAAAAACAGTTTGAGGAGTTTGTTGTTGGTGAAGAGTCCTTTTTGCTGCCATCATGTGGACAAAATAGATCACTGCAGCCATAAGTTCAATATCTGTCAGGATTTTTCAGATCAGTAGAAAAAATGTAATGGAAAGCTTCAAAATCTGATAAAGAATTTCTGATATTTGCAGGTATAATATAATTTTTTTTTTTTAAATCGGTGGATAATTCAGAAGTTTATTCAAAATTCTTGAAATCCACAAAACTTTTCTTTCATCGTCCATTTCCTGCATGTTGATGGCTGCAGCTTTTCTTTAGAGGAATCCAGTCTGCTCATTAATTCATTCCAGCTGGATTCTTCTGCAACAATGTACCAACATGATGCTACATGTACATCACAGAGCTGCAGCTAACAATTATTTTAGTAATTAATTATTCTGACGATTAGTCAAATTAAAAAATTAGATTTTTCACTCTTAAGCATAGTAATGTTAAAAATGCATAAAAATGCAGATAAATAATTCAATTTCTTTTAAAAATAATAAAATTAAATTTTTATTGCCTAAAATACAATATCATAGCTTCCCTTCAGGGAAAGGTTGATTATTTGTACCAAAGGATTAATCAAAAAGTTCAGTCATTTCATAACTCTACATGAAATTGTAGGGCTGAACTGGTGATTATGTTTTGATTAATGAATTAATTGCTAGGTAGCAAAAGTTACTTAATAAGAGATTTAACTATAATTTGAATCAGGTGAAGCTAAAATTGCCACTTGATGGATTTTTTTCTTGAATGCTAAATGAGTGCTTGTTTTTGTACAGTTTTGGTTTAATTACTGCTCTTTGTTCTTTCTGAAAATTACTTTCTTTTTTTAGTCTGTATATGCTAGGTAACGATTAATCGATTACTAAAATTAGTGGATTAATTGTTGCAGCCCCAATACATAATCAACATGTGATGGACGATTCTGTTCTCTGCACAACAAAAACAACATTTGGGTCGGAACAGGAAGCGGCACCTGTTTGGGTCCACCCTGCAGGACCAGCAGCTCCTTCACGACGATCGGCTGGTAAACTTTTCCAAGCAGATTCCTGAGCGCCTCTTTGCACGACCGACACTCCTCTGTGCTGAGTGGCTGCATGAGGAGGAAAAACAGAAACTAAAGCAGCAGGACTGAAACGGTCTGGACGACATTCACACTTCTTTCATAAGTTTGTAATCAGAATTTTCAGCCGTTGTTTACATTTGTATATTTACAACGTCGAGAATTATGATGCATGTCTCACATCAATGATTTAAAGGGACAACATCATGTAAAATCAACTTTTTTGAGCTTTTCGTCGTGTTATAAACTCATTCTCTCATTAAAAACAAACCTAGAGTTTTGCTCTGATTCTTTCATGCATGTTTGAAAAATCCTTTAATCTCCATGGCAACCGTTCAGCTGTGAAAAATGCCTGGTTGGATCTAGCTCCGCCTCCAAGACACAGGTTCTCCTCAGAGCTGAACGGTGCTGCTGGCTAGTCCTTCAGACTAGCCAGCAGCAATTAGCAAACACCTGGTGGAACTACGCTCATAATAGAACCTTCTACTCAGTGAAACGATGGTAAAAACGTTGTCAAAGGGTCAATGGAGGAGAGATGTGATGATTTTCTGTAGGCAGCATTTCAGGAAGAGCAGGAGCTTCTTAAAGAGACAGAGGTCCAATATCAAGGTGTTAAATCAGGACATAAAATTTCTTATAAACAGACTTTTTATAACAATTGAAGGTAATATAGTTACTTGATTGTGGTATAAAATGCCATGATGTGCCTGGAAAACACATCATACCATCCCTTTAAAAGCTGGATAAAATGCAACCTGGCCGTTAAGACTGCAGGTCAGACAACTATCAGATCTGATTTAGCTCCACATTTGGAAGAGGCAGAGATCAGGGGGTTTTTTTGTTAAAAAGCAGGCTGAAGGTGGCATTTGGTAAAAAGAAAAGCAGATTTGGGTCGCAGCAGCATGTAGAAGGTAAACCCACCCTGTGGTCCTCTCGGTGCGGCTCGTAGCCCAGCTGGCACAGAGCTGCCATCACGTCCCCCAGATGTCTGCTGAACACCAGCGTGGTAAGAGTCGCCAGCTCAGCCACCTGCAGCAGGACTCTGGTTGTGGTGAGCAGACGGCGACCCGCCGGGGGCGACGCCTCCCTCCGGATCAGCTTTTCCACCACAACACCGAATGCAGACCTAATTAAACAATCATGAAGTTTAGAACGATTAATCTGAGGGCTACAGTACTTTTGACTCCACAATGTTGGCTCACATGACAAAAAGTTTGGGTTTCAAATCTGGTTCGCACTCCAACTCAGAAGGTGACAGTAATAGGTGTGGCCTTTTATTGCACCATTTATCATTTATTATGAAAAATTTCTAATCATGATAACAATTTCGATTTATTGTTGGATGTTAAAAAAAACTGTCAAGATGCTTGGAAATATTACTTTTGCCATTGTTATTTTGTATAACATGGGAAAATTTTATTTAAATCACAATTTCTAATAATATTTTAAAAATTAAATAAATAAAAACTTAATTTAATTAAAGAAATTAAATGTTTATTTACTTAATTTGAAAATATAATTAAATGCAATTGCTGTTTTATTGTTATATAAATCACACTTTTTTTTAAATTAAGTGGTTTCCTGAAGAAGTTGGTTTCAAATGGTGATGTTTTTTTAGAACAATATTAGTGTTTGAATCCTGTGCAATGCAGTCACAGGCATACAACTACTGAAAAAATACGTTTTTTATTGTTAGTACCACAAAATATTGCGATAAGAATCTAAGTTTATATCCTGCACACCTAAGGATATGCAGGATATCCTTAGGTATCCTGCATAGGTGTCCTGTGCAGTTGGTTTCTCCAGCTGGCGGTTGGAAAAGCTATTTTCCAACCGCCAGTAAAGTCAAAGAAGTAGAAGAACGCCAACCTGCGGCCCAGTGGGATGCCGACCCCGGCGCTCAGGTAGGGACAGACGCCCAGAGAAACCACGAACTGCAGCGTGGCGCCCAGCGTCTTCTGCTGGGAGACGCTGAGGATGTCGGGCGGAAGCGGCGGCGCCATTTCCGGCGTGCGGAGGCTTCCTGGAGGGGGCGGGGCCTCCTGGAAGCGCTTCAGCTCCTCAGTCAGGTGTCGGGTTAAGGCGAGGAGGAGGAGGAGACACTCTTGGACGAAGCTCCAGGTGACGTCATCTGTCTCTGCGCTGTACCAGTCAGCTTCGCCCTTCGTCTCGTCCCTCAGCTGCGCCGCCCGCTGCAGGCTGCCGTCGCTCCGAAGCCGCTCCAGAAGGACGGACCTGTTAGCCTCCAAGGCGGCATGGAGGGCCTCCTGCTGCGACGTCTGCGCAGACGCTTCTGCAGCCGCAAACGCAGAAGATCTGTTTTTCTATATTGCATCGGTATTAGCCAATACTAAATATCAGATATCAGTATCGTAAGTAAAAAAAGTGGATTGATGCATCCCTATTATTTGCAAACACTGTAAATTTGCAAGGATGCAAATTAGGCCTGGGTGGTATGGCTTAAAAATAAAATCTGATTTTAATTGATTTACCTCCCTCCCTCCAAGCTTTCCTTTCTAAAAAAGAAATTATAAATGACTAAAAATATTTTCAAAAGGTGACTAATTTCAATCTTCCCCCCTGTGTCTGTGTATTAGCAGAATAAAGACAATTTTATCAGAAGAACATCTTAAAATTATGAGAATTTTCAGTAGTGTTCAGTAGTCATTTGATAAAACAACATGTTATCAAATGCCATCATCAGGAAATATACAATAAATAAATTGATCAATGCTCCAGTTATTAATCAAAGGCAGCTTTCAACAAATGGGGTTCCAGCCTCTTTTTAAAGGAACTCAGTCTTTCGGCAGTTTTGAAGTTTTCTGGAAGTTTGTTTTAGATTAGAGGAGCATAGGAACTGAATGCTGCTTCTCCATATTTGGTTCTGGTTCTTGAGATGCAGAGTAGTCCAGAAACAAAACTGTTTCAAAGTCACTGTCTCAAAGATCAATAAGCTGTGATTTCCAAAGAACTCTGGAACTGGCATTTATCATACAAAATAAATAACACTATAAATAAATTGGGTTATTGAGTCTCTGTAAACAAAATTACTCCTCAAAAATATTATTCATTAGATTCAGAGAAAGAAACAGACACTTTTATAAACAAAAACTACAAACTAACAAAGCAACAAATCTACAACAGAATGGACACAAACCACGTGAGAAATGGATCAGAATCAGATCTCTGAGAGTTTATCGCGGCTGAAACTCACCGCCCAGCGGTTTGGTCAGGATATTTATGGCGGACAGGATCTCGGAGGTCATCTCGGACTCCTAGCTTTCATCACCGCTCTGACAACAACACGCAACTGTTATTTATTTCTGATATAAATCCCGCAACGTCAAGCTACACGCAGCTTCGGCTAAAAACATATACCGAACTGACGCTTGCGTCTGACGTCATCACGCCGCGCCGATCTGAACGGGGAAATGATTGGCTGACACTGCGGTGCATTCACTGGACAGCTGAAAACGTCAAAAATGTATTTGGTTCAATTTAACTCGGATATCAGTCTCCATTTAAGAGTCTATAAGTGAGCCTGGTGTGAATATTGTGTTCAGAACTAACTATATTTCCTCCGTTTGATTTTCTAAAGCATTTTTTAAATGTATTTACCGTTTTTATAAAAGCTGTTACTGTACCCTCTATGGTCCAATCCTCACATAAGAGTAGAATCTGTAGTGTGAACAGGTTTTGTATTAGAAATGACGAGGACAAAAACATTATAAAAGTAGTCAGTTAATGTGGTCTGGATGGTTTTCCCCAAATCTAGAATTCATGAGCCCAGATTTCATGAAGCGACTGTAAAAACTTATTTTGGGCTTCAAGTTTCTCAAACAACTTCATGGTGTAGCTTTTTTTTTTTAGACAAAAACAAGATCTCACCATTAGTCATTATGTTTAACCAAATAGGTTTTGACACTTGAACAGGTAGTATACTGGTTTAGAGAACTGGTACTGAGTGAGTCAAAGACTTGCCTATGGGTAATACGACCAAGGTAAACCCAACACAGCATAGACATGTAGAATACAAGAACGTATACATTTAATGGAATTTGATTAAAGGTTTTAATGTAGACATTTCACGAACCACACTCCATACCAGTAGTGCATACCTTAAATATGGAAGCCCGTTTCCGCCTCTCTGTTAAAAAAAATAATAATAATCTCATTATAATGAGATAGTAACTCATTATTTTGAGTTACTGATGTAACTCGGTGATGAACAGGTTAGGTTTATGGGAGACTTTTTTTTTTTTCACATTTGTCTGATCAATTCTGCCAGGCCCACTCGCCACTTTAAATTCAAATAAGCTGCTGCTGGTTACATCCAACTTAAAATTCACTTTCACATGATGGGCAATTATACAGCCATACTTCTTTGAAAAGCAGAGCCTAAAACACCTGGTGTTAAGTACTTAAACTGGAAACAGTTGAGATGCATGGAAGGAAGTATATAAACGATGTGAATTTTGCGTAATGGGTCACATTTAAGTTATCAACCACTGATTCATCAAACAATCTACAGGAGTTCTCATCTTAGGAACTCCTTTCCATGTAATTGCAATTTGAAATAATGTGCCAGTAAAACCATGAAAGTGTTATCCAGGGTGTGCACTCTCACCAAAAATGACATTTTGCTCACGATGTCTGCGTCAGACTGGTACACTAAAGCCCCACATTTGAATCATACTGAAAGCACAACCTGCGACATCTTAACACCAGTGTGCTGCATATTTGCGGTCCAACATTTTGCAGAGGGAAGACCCAGTATGCAAATGCATTGTTTTTGACATATCTAGGATCAGTTAACTCGTCACAAAACAGCAAACCATCTTGATACTTGCTATGGGGATCAAGGTTTACAACCGTTTGCCACATTGTCTTTTCTGTTGAGCAGAGACATTTTCTGTGTTGTGACTAGATTGTAAATCAGACCAAGGGGCTCCCCCTGGTTGACTGAGGTTTTATTTTCTGAGGATGGGTAGATATTTGTTTTGCACATGTACAGCTTAGGACTAATCAGGCAGCTGCTTTCAATTCTGTTAATTTTGTGCACATTTGTGATGTAAATGCAGCCACTCATACCTTCCTAGAGGAACCTTTTTTTAACTTTTAATGTAGAAAGTACTCCTGGATCAGTTATCCTGTGCTTATGTGTATCTGTTGCTACATGCTAGTCCAGGAGGAATTAATGATGAAGGTCATTAGCTGCATTTCCATTGTAACTGTGCACAAAACTTTGTCAATATTCCACTAATGTTGGAAAAAACACAAACATTAAATATTAAAATCACGTTAATTAATTTTCTCATGTGAAAAGTCATTAAACATGCTGTGCCATGATTCTCCCTCCATTCCCGACCGTCCTCTTATTTTTAAGAGGTTCAAGTATGCATTACTTGCTTTATGATGTAAAGCACTTTGAAATGCCACTGCTACTGAAATGTGCTATACAAATAAAATTGGATTGATTGATTACCGCCATCTACTGGAATTTTTCAAGCTAATTTTGATATAGCCGGAAAAAAAACACATAATTCTAGCTTGATTTATTTATTTATTTATCAAAAAAGAAATTTTTTCCACATTGCTGTGTTTCTATTAAGTTGATTTATTTGCTTAATTCCATGGAATTTGTGCAATTTTAAGGTCAAAACAGCTGGAAACTACTGGGTTTCTTTAAAACTGAAATAATTTGAAAAATAGACTGAATTTAATGCACTGATAACTACAATCCACTGGAATGGATTGTTATTTAACTGAACTTTGTCAAGGTGATGTTGTGAATTGGTGTTTTACAAACAAAAGGAACCAATTTAGGCCAAACATTTAACTGTAAATGCATTAAAACTGTAAAACATATTCAAGTTAGTGTCAAACTTCCTGAGTCGCTCAAAATGTGGAGTTTCTGCTGGAAACTGCAGAGGAGCTTCAAATAGGGTTGAAATTTCTCTGATTTTTGTAAACAAGGATATATATAAGACTTATAATAAAAAATATGGCAAATAGTACATGTGCTACAATGCTTTTGCAGTGGCACCATTTATTAAAAATGAGAAGCTGTTTAAAATGTTGCAGAAAATAAACTGGGCAGCAGATGTTAGATGGGGAAGGCTGCATTTATTCTGGATTTTGAACATACATAAAACCATATGTGCACTGTAAGCAAAAATGTGAATATTTACAAGACAAAAAAATCAATATACACAGAAGAATTATAATACAAGGGGGGAAATCCTTCAGTAACCCTCACAACAACATAACATCCTTTAAACGCATGAAAGTTTTAAATTTAGCAAAAACCAGAGGGTTGTTAGATCTGCAAACTGCAGCCACATTCTGAGTTTTAAGGAGATAAACATGAGACGTTTATCTGCTCGCTCAGCATTTTACTTCAGTGCATTTCACTTTAGTTCCAAATGTAACTCAGAACTGAAAACAATAAAAAAACCTCAGGTTCGAGGTGTAATCAGAAGATAAATATTGTAGTGTTTGTTTCCACCGCTTCCAAACCAAGGTTCATAACTCACCGAATACCTCAGAACTGAACGCTCCTCCAGCTCTGATGGGTTTTCTTTGCTTTTTTTTTTTTAAAGAGATCATCAAAGCAGTAAATTCTGATTTGTTGTGGGAATTTTTAAGCTGAGGATCCTCAGTCAAATGTTAACAAATCTGGATCAGGTTGTTACACATTCCAACAACTCCGACGTATTTTGAAGGAAAATATGGATGTTTTTCACAAAATAACAGGTCACCCTCCCCATTCAACCATGTTGCTACAGCTGCAGTTTGCAGCTTGTGCCACTAGATGTCACTACAACCTGCATCAAATAGCTCTGAAAACAGCTTTATGCTGTCCTGCTATATTCTTCTAAACAAACTTTGATACATTGTTACCACCTTTTATTCATCGAACTGATTTTTTAAATAATCCGTGTATGTTTTCTGCAAAACGATCTCAGAGCTCACCAAACAGCTAGAAAAAACGTTTTACTGGATGAAAAATGGTAAAAATAAACAAGTTATTTCCTTCCCAACCAACTTTGTGCTGAACCAAAGCAACTTAACAATTTAACCAGCATTTCAGGAAGCCCATGTTTATTTATGTAAGGTAAAGCTGAGAACAATTATCAACCAAACTGTTCATAAATCCAGGTTTAAACATAAATTTATAGACTTTCAAATTGAAAGCTAGAGTTTATAAATGCAACTTGGAACTGCGTGTGTAACTCCTGACTGAAGGGCTGCTTGAAAATGTCATAAGTAGTGTTTATAAATGTAGCCTGTTGCTTAAAACAGAGATAAGAAATCAGATTGGTGATCAATAGCCACACTGATCCACTGATCTGAGATAATACAAACATTATCTCACTGCAACACAATTTCCCCAAAAATTCAAAATGGAGGATCAAACTAAAGTATGTTGATTCAAGTTTAGCTGTAGAACCAGTGTGGTGGTAAAACCAATTATTATTCATCCTGTTCTGAGAAAAAAAATGACTTTCCATCTTTCTGTATGTTGTTGGACAATGCCATCGCCACCTAGTGGTCAGGTTCAATCATCTCAGGAAAAAGTTGCTGCATAAAGAGACGGGTTTCTGTGCTTCGATAGTAAAGTGGAGGGAAAGTGAGGAGGGCGACCAGTTGACTGAAAGTACGATTTCCAAAGGTAAACACTTATAAACAAAGTTAACCCTCTTCAACATGAGACTCTCTGTAACTCTCCCAACCTTCGGAGGTGAAAGTTGAAAGTCTCGATCGCTAGCAGAGATTTTATTCCCAGACAAACAGAATTTTTCTTGATGAAATACAGAAATCGTTTCAGTTGTGTTCTGCAGACAGCGGTGCTGCTCACCTCGATGGACCAGAAAGCAAAAAAAAAAAAATGACGGAAAAAAAAAAAACTCCCAGAAAATATTCATTGCAGATAGCAGCTAGTTTAATAAACAGTTTCTGTGCCCTCCGACGAGGAGAAGAAGAAGATGGTGGCCGGGCGGCGGTTCACCCCAGCAGCAGACCCGACAGCGCGTTCAGGTCTCTCATGTACGGGTTGTCGCTGAGGATCCGGTCGATCCGCTGCTTCTGGTCAGGAAAGATATCGTACAGCTTCCTCTTCAGCTCCGACGTCTCCCCCGGCGACCGCTGCGGTGGCGGGGCGGGCGACGGCGAGGGAGAGCGGCGAGGCGGGTGCCACTCGGGCGGCCCGGAGTGCGGCCAGTGTGCGGTGGGGTGGGCCGTCAGGGAGGCGGGGTTACGCAGAGTCTGGACGTTAACGGGCGGCTGCTGCTGGGACGAGGCCCGGAAATCCGGAGGGTGGAACAGCGGCGGGGAAACTCTCCTGAAGAGAAAAAGAGAAAAAACAGGCTGCAGATAAATCCCAAACAACCAGAGTCACAGATACACATCGGATGACTCACCTGTTGTCTTTCCGCAGGAAGTCGTCCAGGTGGGGTCCGTCTTTTCCTAATGGGTCGTCGGGAATCATGAAGTGATCCTCAACGAAGGTAAACTGAAGAAGCCTGTCAGGAATCACAAAGTGCAGCTTTCACACAAATGGAACAGGATTTGTTTTAAACATTTAGTATTGAAAAACTAACAGCAATTTGTAAAGGTGAGCTATTATGCTTCCTTTTCCAGGCTAGGACAGGTCTGCTTTAGCGGCTCTGCCACTTTAAATCCAAATAAGCTGCTGCCGGCCACGCCCCCAACTCAGAGTTTACACTCACAGGTAGGAATGGGCATTTACAGTATTGTCATTTATCGTGAAAAGTAAGTAACAGAGCAGAATTTAAAAAAGTCCAGAGACTGTTTGACTCTTTAAAATAAATATCATATTCAGTAGAATTTCCCATAAAATGCCCCCAGAAAACTCGCTTTGAAATGGAAAAACATTCGGTATTAGATTTCAGGAAAACCTCGTCAAATAAATTTGACATGTGAAATTACTAAAAAACATTAGAGACTCTGTTTGGAGCTCTGACAATTCTCATTTTGTTAGAATCACCATCCTTTTGTGTTTCTGTGACTAAATGTTAGAATATAATATAAAGGGAATGAAGAAAACGCTGCTTTCAGGTAAAATATGGTGCTCATCTTGATGTAATACACAAACCAACCAGTAGGTGGTGAGAAAATCACAGAAAAGTTTTCAAAGTGTCTGCAGCTGAGTTTAGCATTTAAACTTTGAATAAATAACAGCTGTTAACACTCACATATTTCAGCAAAATTGCGAGAAAAAGAAAAGTATTTCTATTTACATTACCTTGTCTATTTAAATGTTTCAGCACAAAACTAGGAATAACTGACATTTAAGATTTATTTTGATGAAAAATTATTTTATTTTCTGGTCTGTAAATGAATCTAAGAAACATTGATCATCTCCAATTAAAGAACTAAAACATAATTTCACTTTCTATTAAAACATAATAAAATGTGACTTAAATGAAAAGAAAAATAGAAAATGTGCCACTGATATTGTGGAATACATTAAACAAGAGAATATTTTACTAATTAGAACAACTTCCTGTGAGGATTCTGTTTCCTCTTTCTCAGAGGAACTTTTTCAGTAAAGCTAAACAAGCTATAAATCTTTATTAGTCAGCTGCGTCGCTGGACTTTCCAGCACCTTTTCAGAGTAATGAAACACGTCAGCGTCTGACGAACTGAACTCGACAAATCACAACCAATCACCTCTCTTGAATGATCCGACGCCATGTGTCCGAGGTGTCAACAAAGTCCCGCAGGTTGTCGTTGGTGACGATTATCCCATCTGTCTTCTCTGCTAGGTGGAGCAGGAACCTGAAAAAAAAGAGAGAGAGACGGAGAGGATTGTTTGGATTAGACACTCAGGATTTTCCCGGGGTTCAAAGGTCAGACATTTCCAGAGGGGAGAGGAAAACCTGAAGAGCTCAGTCAGGATCCTGTTTTCAGTCTGAAGGCATTTATGTCACAATCTGACTTCAAGTGGAACCGGTAAACTTTCAGAGATATTTCCAGAATCTCAATGCCAATGTTTCAAATTTAAGAGATTTAACAAAAGCATGAGGCTTCTCTCGATCATTTGTACACCACCTGAAAAACTTTAATAAAAGTTTCATTTGAGTTTTCTTCCACCAGATTTTCTCATTTACAGAGAAATAAATTAGCTTCTTATGCTAGCTACACTGAACTCATTTTGGCTTATTTCATTTTTTTATGTTGCTAGCTTACTTTTTCTAGGTTTAGCCCATTATTGTTCTTTGTTCACACAATTTAACTTAGTTTATCTTACTATCACTTTAGCATGGTTAGGGTAGCCAACCTAAATGTTTTCTATGTAGGTTTAAATTCGTAGGTTTGCTTTTTAAGCCACTTTTATGGTGGAAAATGTGGCGAAAACGTTTTTTACCTGTCGTCATGTGAAGATATTCTCTGGCCGCAGACTTCTCTGGAGGGGGTGAAGGACAGCAGCCGCAGGTCTTCCAGCTGGTTTAGAAAGTGTTGCTCTGCAATAAAAACAAATTTATGGATGAGAACAAGATATTTGGAGTCAAATGATGATCTGAAGTCTTTGAGTAATTTAAAAATGTCTCTGAATTTGGGGTTTAGAGAGAGATAAAATCTTTATTGTCATTGTCACAAGAACAACGAAATTCAAAAGGTGCCATCATTCAGTGCACATGCCCAAAACAAAACAAAAAAACAAACAACTGTCCCACAATTCACACACAATGCATGAAACAAACAAACAGCCGATACACATCATCTATGACGATTAATGGTTATTTTTTGATTGCATTTAGTTTTGTTATTGCTATCGGGTAAAAACTGTCTCTGAATAGAGAATCTCCAGTTTCTCCAACATTGATATTTTTTCTCTTTATTACTTTGTTTAAACCTAAAATAGAAACTTATAGGTGTTTCCAAAATATTTTAAGAACACATTAATATGATGAGAGAAAAAATAATAATAATAATTTATGTCCTTTTTTTAATTTAAATAATTATAAAATCTGAAAAATCTCAAACTAACCGCCAATCTTACCTTTAGTATCAATCAGATACTGATGCCAACTTGGTATCAATATTATCAATAAGGGCTGGACGAAACGGCTGGAAAACTTATGTCAGTCAATATCAATAATTATTGATTAGGTTTTTGTTTTAAATATCTGAAATACTGCCAACTGGTGGCATGACCTTTCCTGTTTTAACTGTAGTTTTCACTCCACGTCATTTTTATTATTATTATTATTATTATTATTATTACTGCTGCTGCTGTACAAGTTACTTAAGCTGTTGCTGGGAACCAAAGAACGAGTCCCCACGTTGGTAAAGGTCCCGGGTTTCGGCACCAAATTGTCGTGGAAAAAATACCATTTCCAAGCACTGTTCAGGTAAAATCACTCAATCAGGTTTATTCATGTATTGTACAATACAGAGAGCTCAGAGGAAAATCAGTAATGAAGCAGGTCTGGATGAAAAGCTCTGCCCGGCAGAGAAACACATGAGTTTTATACCAAGGATAAAGAATTAAAAACAAGGAGAGACAGTCTGGTTCTGATGCAGCTGTAGAAAACAACTTCCAACCCAAATAGTTCTTTTGGTGAAAGTTCACAAGCATTTCATGTAACATGATCTGCAGATGTTAAATTGTAGTTATTTTCCACCACACCTAGAAACCTTTTGTTCAATTCCCAACATGCTTTAAATATTGATTATTGAATATTAAACATTATCTATCGATATTGATCGCAATATATATTGTTATTGATTTATTGTCCATCCCTATTGCCTGTATGATAAGAAGGTAAACCCTACTTACTTTTGTTGTAATTATTTTTGGTTAAAAAAAAAAACAAAAACAAAATTGAAAAAAATTGGTATTTTGAAAATTGAAGCCAATTTAAATTTTTTTTTATTTTTTTACTTTTGTAGGAAGAGAGATAACAGAGAAAGATTGTGTTTTCTCTCCTAATCAGGTAGTTTTCTGATATTATAAATTTTTTAATAATTCTAAGATAAAGAGTTTCAAAAGTCTAGATTCCCTCATTGATGGAATATATATAAAGCATCTTTCTGTGTTTAGTTTTGAACTTTAAGGTGAGCGTCAGGTTTACCTGTAGCGAGTCGGTCTCTCTTCTGACGCCACTGTGGAACGAACACGGTGATCTCCCTGTGACCTCTCCGCCAGAACATTTCCACGGCCAGAGCAATGCCGCGGCACGAAAAGAACCGGTGAAGGCCATGACTAGAAAAATAAAAATAGGAAATTAAACTTCAAAACAATGTAAAAAGATGCAACAGAGTAGGTCTGAAGCTAATGATTAATTTAGTTTTCTATTAATATGATAAATTCTGCAGATTTTTCATTTAATCTCTTAAACTTGTTTTGTACAATATTGAAATTCCATAAAAATGCAAATAAACAGAATTCAGTCCTTTTAAAAAATAAAACTAACAATTTTATTGCCTTTAATGCAGTAACAAAGCATTCCTTTAGTGTATGTTTGATAATTTGTAGCAAACGATGCATGTATTGTACAATACAGAGAGCTCAGAGGAAAATCAGTAATGAAGCAGGTCTGGATGAAAAGCTCTGCCCGGCAGAGAAACACATGAGTTTTAT